>QRFJ01000271.1:294389-500372 GCA_006176705.1 Cocos nucifera
TATCTTTATTTTATAAAAATAAAAAAATATAATTTAAAAATATTAGAAAAGTCTATATAAAATATATGATTTTTTAAGTGAAGATAGAAACAATAAATAATTATATACATGTAGAAGTAGTCAGGTAGAACTAGAAAGCAAATTTACTTAACTAGAGAAATACCTTAGGGTTATGTTTGGTGCATTATTAGGTAGTGATAATGTAAATTATCTGATAATCTAGATTATCTGTAATTTGAATAGATTGCCAATAATGTTGGTTGCTATGTTTGGTATACGTAGGTAATATTGCAGTAAAATTACTAAAAATTTTAATTGACATGTTTGGTATGACAATCAAATAACTAGTAATATAACATCAAATTTTTAAAATATCTTCAAAATAAATTTATTAAAAATCACACCCCTTGCATAAAATATAAATATATATTATAAATATATATATATTATTATATATTATAATATATATTATATATAATATATTATATTCTAATATATATTTATATTCATAATATATATTATAATATATTATTATATTATATATTATATTTATAATATAAATATATATTATATATAATATATATTATTTTAATATATATTTATATTTATATTATTTTTTATGAGAGCATTTTTGTCTAAATATATCATTATCAGATTATCAAATATTTTATAATCTGGATAGCCATCCCTCCTCTTGGTAATCCAAATTATCTTATGAGAGGTAATCTAATCTGAATTATCAACTTAAAAAGTATATCAAATATGATAATCTGGTGGAACTCTTTTAAATTACTAGCAATCTAACTAGATTGCTAGCTACCAAATGCAACCTAAAAGTTAAAAAATTTTTGAATTAATCAAGGGTACGTCCTCCTGTACTAAATATGGATTTCGAAGCAACTATGAAGATTGACATTGCTAACATATCACGTGCTAAATGAGAGAATATGGTAAATCTCATACTATCAATCTTCCACCAAGATAACAAATCAAAGTTTGGATCACTATCATCTTCAAGTGCTTAATTTAAATACTTTTCAAGTTCATTCTTAATGAATGCACTTTCTCCAATATTGAAAATCCTTTGCTGCTTCAATTGCTATGACACTATCCTTCTAGATCAAATTCATTTTCCTCGTGAGATAAAGAGTTGGAAGCTACCACTCCACTCCCACCACTTCCATTGCATTGTCCAATGATTGGAGCATACATTTCTTTATACTCTTCAAACAAATTGAATGCAGCTTTCTTTACTAGATGCACCAAGTCATTGGCCTTTTCTTCACCATATATTTCCTGTAGAGCTAATGTCAAATTGACCATCTTGCATCTAGGATCAAGAAGAACTGCAATGTATATCAACTTGTTCATCTTATCAATATTCTCTCAATACTTGTCAAACTTAGCCTTCATCCTTTTCAGTTATTAATCTGAATTCAAGGTTGCTATCTTTTGTGATTTGGTTCAATTGAGTTTGAAGTCCTCCAACCTTAAAAAAGAATCTATTGGCAATGACATATGATGTACCTGAAACTCGATTGGTCACTAAATAAAAGCACTCTAAGAAGATCACCAGTCATCTCACAACATTCCAATCTTCTTCAACTGGCATCCTAGGATCTCTAACCTAAAGAATTGATCCTCATCAACAAATCTCTCAATTGCTTTCTCAAACTTCTGAGCAGTGTTCAACACTAGATATGTGGAGTTCCATCTAGTGCTCACATTAAGAGATAACATGGAATTACTCGCTATATTCTCTTTCTCAACACATTTTCTAAACCTTTACAATTTTGCAGGAGATTGCCTCACATATTTGACTACATCCCGAACACGCTAAACAAATTGCCCTACTTCCTTAAAGCCATCCCACACCACCAGATTAACAATATGATTAACAATCATTGTCAAGAGTTTTGAATCTAGACTCCACTCCATCAAACAAGTCTCAATAGCTTTACCTATATCCTCATCATCGTGATCAAAAATTGGACAAAATTTTAATTTTTTTTTTTTGCAATTTTTAGTCCTTATCAACATAGTGAGTTGTAAGACAAATGTAATTGATGCTCTGAATGGAGGTTCAAGTATCAGTGGTGGTACAAACTCTCTAACAAAAGATTCTAAAATAATTCTTCAACCTTTTCTGCTTATTCACACAAAGATTGTAGCAGTCTCATGCTATAGTGATTTTTGAAGGAATATGAAATTTAGGATATATAACTGACATGAATTGCTTGAGCCCCGATTTCTCCATAAATCTAAATGGGAGTTCATCTATAATAATCATTGCACACAGAGCTTATCTAGCTACATCCTGATCAAATCTTCAATAACCCACACTGCCTTCTCCATCCTTCTTAGTAGATTGAAGATTCAATTTTGTCGTACTGTTTTGGACTTGCCTTTCTTATTGTTAAGATTTCATGGACACTTAGGTACATGTCTCTTCAAATTAGTTATGCCATTTATAATGGGATTAGCTGCATACTCTGCTGGACAGTAATTACACTTCATCTTGATCTCTTTTTTTTTCTTTTTTTTGAAGTGATTCCAACAATCTGCCCTATTAATGCTAGCTAATATAGTCATAGCTTCCTCTAGAAAGATATTTTTAGTGGGCCCATAGTGTACAACAAGTGGGGCCCATAATGCATGGCTCTTGGGGCCTATAGCATGTAGCCCAGTGCAAGCGCATGGCCCGGCATAGGTGTGCATGCTAGTGCAGCCCAAGCCCAAGCAGGCGCGCACAGGCATGACCCACGTAGCCTGTCACATGGTCTATAGGTCATCGCACGTGGACTGGGTCCATTCATAAGGTTCACGGGTTTGAGCGATCTAGCGGCCATGGAGTGTTACGATCGCACTCCAAGTAGCTAGGAGATGCTCCGGACGTGATCAAAGATGACTTGGACTTGGATTCAACTAGTTTTGTGCCTATTTAAGGGCTGACAGTGTTGTGAAAATTAAGAGATACACGAAAGGCCTTGCAGCCATCGAGAGAAATTCGACAGAGTGCTTAGAGCATGCAGCCCAAAAAAGCAGACACAGGTAAAGCATCAAGGTAGAGCAAAGTATCAGGTAGAATGAGGCAACGACCATATGAGTGGCCATTAGGTATGATGTAGTGGCTTTCACAGGAAGCATCTAGGGGCATCAAGGATCCTAATACTTGTAGGCTTGTAAGAGTCTCCTTGAAAATTTTATGAGAGAGCTTTTGTGAGGGTAGCTTTTAGTTGAAAGATATTTATGTACAGAGCATTAAGAGTAGGTGCTCTCCTCTTGTACTTGCTTTCTCTTTTATAATGAAGCTTGCATACCTCATGAAGGTGAGTCTTTGAACTGATCCACGTACTTGATTGTATGTTCTTTGTTTATTTTTTCTTTCTCTTACAATAAGATGGTATCGAATTCTTTGCAATAGAGTGGTATTAAACCATAATAATTGATATCAGAGCAAGTTGATATCACAATAATTATTATCAGAGTCAGACGATACCAGAGTGCAGGTTGTAGCAGTAGTGATGCAATCAAGATGGAGATCAACTACAAAGGATTGATCAATGCTCTCTTGTGCAAGAAGGAGCCATCTACATGGAGGATGCTAGTAGGAGCCCAGCGCGAGGTAGAGCTCCAGGTATAGATGGATTGAGCATGAGATGAGAAACTTAGAAGAATAAATGATGTTGCCAGGTGGATACCCCGAGCAAGTCTCAGATCATGTAAGACGGAGATGGGATCGAGCGGTCTAGCTCGACTCCCATGTTTGTCCATCTATAAATAGTAGGTGATTATTCCAGGGCATGGGGACGAGAAGATTCAAAAGCTCTCAAAGAAAAGTAGAGACCGAATATCGAGTCAAGATAAAAATTATTAAAAAAAACGTCTTGAATTCGATCCACAACAGAGGAAAACCTAGATGCACAGAAGTCTAGCTGAAAGAGCATGTCGCGAGAAATCCGAAAAGATATTTTTAATGGAACCCGCATTACACGGCAAGTGGGGCCTGCAGCGTGTAGCTTGTAGGGCCTACAACGCGCAATCCTAGCACGGGTGAAGCCCACTACAAGCACGTGGCCTGGTGTGAGCTTACGGCCCAGCATGGGCGCACAGGCCCATAGCAGGCACGTGGGCCAACCATGCAAGGGCGCATGCACTGGCGTAGACCAGGCCCAAGCTGGCACGCATAAGCATGGTCCAGATAGCCTGTCACACGGTCTACATGCTGTCGTGCATGGACCAAGTCCATTCATAGGATTTATGGGTTTTGTGGAGCTTGTTTGTGCAATCCAGTGGCCATAGAGGATTGCAGTCGCGATCCGAATAGCTGGGAGATGCTTCGAACATGATCAAAGATGACTTGGACTCAAATTCAACTAGTTTTATGCTTATTTAAGGGTTGACAGTGCTGTGAAAATTAAGAGACGCATAGAAAGCCTTAGGGGCCAGCGAGAGGAGTTCAGCAAAGCATCATGAGTGTGCAGCCTACAGAGCAGATGCAGGCAGAGCATTAAGATAGAGCAAATTAAGCGTCAGGTAGAGCGAAGCAACAGCCGTGTTAATGGCCGTTAGGCATGATGTAGCGGCTTTTATAGGAAACGTCTAGGGGCATCGAGAATCCTAATACTGGCAGGCCTATGAGAAGGTCTCCTTGGAGATTTTGAGAGAGTTTTTGTGAAGATAACTTTCAGTTAAAAAAGATTTGTGTATAGAAAGTTGAGAGTAGGTATTCTTTTATACTTTTTTTTTCATAATGAAGCTTGCATATCCCGTAGAGACGAGCCTTTGGACTGATCCACGTACTTGATTATGTATTTTCTGTTTATTTTTTTTTCCTACTGCAATAAGGTGGTACCGAATCCTATGCAACAGGATGGTGTTAAACCATAATAGTGTATCTAGACATTCATCCTTCTATCCATCAACATCAATGAAAGAGGAAATTCAATTGATTTATTTGAAAACTCAGACATCTAACAAAAATTCAAGCAAACATAATACATGAGTAGTCATATATTTGACTTCATAAATAATTAAATAATTATTATTTTAAATTGATATACTCATATTACAAGAATTTTTTATTGATATATCTATGGTTATAGCTCTTTCTATCTATAATTAATTTAATCGAAGAATTTAAACTCCACAACTCTTCAATCAATTATCTACCCAATGACAAAAAAAAAGGTTAAACAATTACATCAAGCCACTATAAGAAAAATAGACAAGAACAATCAAATAAAAAAAATAATTATATGATATGAGATTCTTGTTTCTCGGCATCCAATGGCTATTTTCCAAGGAACAATCAATTGCAATACCAGGCCATCCTTAAATATATCTAAAATATTTTTAACAAGAAAACATCAGACAACAATAAATCAAAACCACATCATCAGAAAATTTAAGAAAAGCACTACTAGTTTAAGATTTTTTAGTGGATAAAAAAGTACATAGAGATAAAATCAAAAAATTTATAAATAAAAAAATTATAAAATGAGGACATACGGTTAGGACTTGTTAGAGGATAGGGATTGTCGGTGGCCGAAAAAATCCAAACAAGCAATTGTGCTGGGAACAAAAAGAGACAACCGGTAAGGGTTCAATTCAAATTAACTGAATCGATTAAAGAAAAAATATAAATAATGCTGTTTCATCGATTTCAATTTGATTTTTAATTAAATTAATTTAATAATTAAAATTTTTAAAAATAAAAAATAAAAATTAAATTAAATTAAATTATATTTAATTTAATTTTAACTTAATTTTTGATCCATCGATTTTTTATCTGAAATCAAATTATGAACCGTCTTAATTTGAAAGCCAGCTCAGTGGAAGGGCTGAAAGTCTTGGCTTTTCTGGTAAGCCCGGGGGGGGGCGGGGGCCGTGATACTCGGCGCAAGAGGGTGGGAAGAGCTGGTTGATCTTCAAGAGTTCGTGCAAGATTTTGGAAGTTCCAACTAGGCCAAATTTGCCGCCGAGAAGAGATCAATTAATGCATGGGAGCTGGATGGCGTGCAGATGGGGGAAGATATCTTGTTTAAAAGCCAAGGGTTTGGCTCTAAACCAGGGATCAATAAGTCCCGTACCACCTATGTCAGAGGGAGGCGGCTCAGACTCTGACACGTGAGACTCATCGGTACGATCGTTAGGTGACTTAATGAGTTTTCCAGCCAACTCGGAAGCTGTCGGAACCATGGGAACCATCCAGGATTGCGAACGAGCCCGAATGAATCAGCCAGCGCATTAAGGAGCGTTCGGATGTGCCATCATCCGCCGGAAGAGCAGTGAGGTCGGTGGGCCCAGGTTGACCATAAGCCTCCAAAAGAAAGAGCACCAGCGCTTGGATTGCCAACGCGAATTCTCTAGCTACCTAAGCTTCTAATATTGGATTTAACTAATGTAATCTAATTATTATTTTATTTAATTTAATTTATTAAGTCAAGTTTTAAATTAATTATGATGAATTTAATTAATTAATTAAAAAATTTTATTTCTAATAAAATTTAGATTAAATTTTTTATTTTAATTAATATTAAATTTTTTGATGGAATAAGATAAGTACAGATATACATAAAGATGATCCGATCCTTTTTCTCCAACTCTCGAAAGAGCATGATAATTTTCGTCAATCATCTACATAAAGATAAAAAATAAGAAGAAAGAAGATCAACTACCTATAGAAGACGGATCTGATGCTTTGCGGACTACGTGATCATCGCTTTGGTGAGATGATGGTGCAAGATATATTTTATTTTAATTTTACATGAATATTGGAATATGATCCAGACATAAAAGTTTAAATTATCTAACATGTGGTATCAGAGCTCAGGATCCATGCTTCATATTCATGTAAAAAAAATTTTGATAATTTTTTATTTATCTTCAAAAATTTAAAATTATGATTTATTAATTTTCAAAATTAATTAAAATTTTAAAAATTAAATTAAGATTTATTAATTTCTAAAAAAATTTAAAAAAAATAAAAAAATAAAAAAATTTGGGTCGGTCGTGCCATCCGATGAATAGGGCAGTAGCCATGACTGCTGCCATGCCGATGGTAGGCCGGAGCTATGGCCACCGCTACTCGCGGTGGTGGTGGCGGCATTACCCACCACTTATGTGACCGCAAGAGCCGTGGCGTAGGATGGCAATAGGACGAATACGGCGCAGAAGGGGCGGTGGGGGCAGCGCTCGATCTGCCGCCCTCCCTCGTATAGTCGAGGAAGCAAGGGGCGGCCATTCGGTGCTACCGTGAGGGTGGCGGTGGGAAAAGGCCGGCGAGAGTCGGTGATGGCACCGAATCTATTGGTAGCAGTGGGCGTTGGCTATGGCAGACTTGGGGCTGCCGGTCGGCCACCCATGCAGCGGCCATGGGGGCATTAAAATTTTTTTTTAATTTAATCAAAAGAAAATCAGGGAAGAAGAAAGGCTAATCGGATTTTGGGTTTTCATGTTTGGACCCAAACCCGAAATTCGCCTAGAACCCAACCCATTTAATAAAAAAAAACTTTTCTAGATAAGCCCCTGAAAAATTTAAATTATGAAAAAGGACCTATAAGGCAGTTTTTACAATTTAGTCCTTTAGGATAATTTTGCATTTAAGTCCTTAATAAGTAATAAATTATATTAAAGTTTCTACCGATTTTTTGATCAATTTTTAAAGAGAAAAGGCTCTATATTTCTGATATTCATGGTTAAGTCCTTTAATTTTAAAGTTTTGATAAAATCACTATAACTTGATTATTTTTTATCTAATTTAAACGATTTTTGAACCATTGGACTTATGATGATTTGAAAAATATTATAGTTAAATTTCTCATATAAAATAAAATATTTAAATAATTAAATTATTTAATTAATAATTTTGCTCACTATTACACTATTCAAGTGTGCTTTCATGTAGTCTCAAAGGACCCAGAGTACTATATGAATCTTGGATAGCCGAGTCACCAAGGGCTAATGATTTTTTCTCATTATAGTTCTGCAAATACATAAAAGTACATCTATTACAGTAAATTCAAAGATGACTGTAATTTGATATAAAATTAATAGTAAAAGATTGACTAACTTAAATTGCATAAAGATGAAAAGTTCTACACTTAAAGTTGAGAATAACCTTGAATTTTTATAATCATAGTTAGTTAAATCACTAAAAATACAACTAATATGATGGGTCATAGTTTAAACATGAATTATGTGTGCATGCCATAATTATTATTTTTGCTTACATATTTCATACTATTGTTGATTATGATTTATGTGATGCATGTTTTGGTATTATTTATTATATTTAAATTTATAATTAAATTAGTTGTAACACTTATCATATGCTATAATTCTTGTCCAAAGAAATTTTATAGTTATATAATAAGTATTATTAGTAGAATTATATTATAAAATTTGCATCATGATGGTAATTATAAGCATATTTTATTATTTATAGCCATAACTCTTGCTTCACTCTCGTCGCATCTATCTAACATTCCCATACTGAATGGATCAAATTACTCTGATCGACACGAGCAGCTCCTCATTATCTTAGGATGCCTAGATTTAGACTTGACCCTTCATAAGTCTCAACCAAATTCACTTATCATCACTAGTTTTCCTGAACATAAGAAATCATATGAAAAGTGGGAGCGTTCTAATAGATTGTCTCTCATGATCATTAAAAGTTTCATAGCAAGAGATATTAAGAAATCTATTTCGAATAACGAATTGGTCTCTAAATATCTTTTCTCTATAGAACAATAATTTATCAGATCAAATAAAGGCTTAGTTGATATCCTAATGAATAAATTAACCTCTATGAAATATGATGGATTTTCTAGAGTGCAAAAGCATATCATGAAAATGTGTGATATAGCTGAAAAATTAAATAATTTGGGCATGACAGTATCTAAAAATTTTCTTATCCACTTTATTCTCAATTATCTTCTATCCTAATTTACTCAATTTAAAATTTACTACAACACACATAAAAAATTATGTACAATGAATGAATTCATCTTCCAGTATGTGCAAGAGGAAGAGAGATTGAAACAGGAAGGAATTTCAGTTGTTAATATAGTTTTACAGGAGCATCCTAAGAAAAAGAAGATGAAGAAAGAAAATAAAGAATCCAACAATCTACCAACAAAAGTTTCTCATAAATTAAAATATTTTTTCTGCAAGAAGGAGGGATATATCAAGAAGAATTGTGAGAAAAGAAGAAAATAGTTTGAAAAGAAGGGTATTCCCCTATAACTTATTTGTTTCGAAACTAATTTCATTGATGTTCCTTCTAATACTTGGTGAATTAATTCAGGTGCTGTAATTCATATTTCCAATTCAATGCATGAATTTCTTTCAAACCAGAAATTAAATGATAAAGAGCGGTGGATCTTTATGAAAAATCGGATGAAGTCCAAGATCATTACCGTCGAGACCTACAGACTTATTATAGATACCGAATTTTAATTAGATCTACATGATATTTTTTATATTTCTTTAGTATCTAAGAATTTAATTTCTTTGTCAAAACTTGATTTAGAAGGTTTTTTATTCACTTTTATAAATTCAAATTCTAAATTAATAAAAAAATTTACTTTTGTTGGTACTGGAATATTATGTAATGGATTATATAAATTAAATTTAGATTTTTCTTTTGAACAATCTTTGCTTGTTTTAAATGTTAATGTTGGAATAAAATGTGATATTGTAAATAAAAGTTCTTCAATGCTATGGCATAGGTGATTGGATCACATATCAAAAGAAAGTATAACTAGATTGGTTAAGAAAGGTATTTTATCAAATTTAGATTTTAGTGATTTTGGTATGTGCATCAATTGCATTAAAGAAAATAAATTAAAAGTTATAAAAAGCATGTCACTATAAGTCAAGAACTCTTAGAATTAATACATACTGATATTTATGGCTATTTTACATCTTATTTTGGAGGGCAAAAGTATTTTATTATCTTTATTGATGATTTCTCACGTTATGGTTATGTTTTTCTATTGCATGAAAAATCTGAAGCTTTGAAAGTCTTTAAGGTATACAAAGCTGAAATAGAAAATTAATTGGACAGAAAAATAAAAATTGTGAGATCTGATAGGGGTGGTGAATACTATGATAGATATGATGAATCTGATGAATCTGGCCATAATCCTAGATCTTTTGCCAAATTTCTTGAATAGCATGGCATTATAGCATAGTATATTATATCAAAAAATCTCCAATAAAATGGTGTGGCTGAAAGGCATAATCACACATTAATGGATATGGTGAGGAGTATGGTTAGTAAATCCTCATTATTCTTGAATTTATGAGGAAAAATTTTAAAAACTGCTATGTATATCTTAAACCGGATACCTAGTAAGGTCATTCCTAAAATTTTTTTTGAGTTATGGACGAATAGGAAACCAAGTTTAGGACATGTACATATTTGGAATTGTTCAGTAGAGGCTCGATTATATAACCCATAAGAAAAGAAATTGGATCCTAGAACTGTTAGTTATTATTTTATAAGGTATCTAGAAAGATTAAAGAATTTTAGATTTTATTGTCCGTCACACACCACTGGAATTATTGAAATTAGAATTGCTAAGTTCATTAAGGATGATAAAAATAGGAGTGGTACATCGCATAATGCAATATTATAGAAAATAAGAGAATATATTCCTATTACAGTAACACCTAAAGATATTCCACTTGAGCCTGCTCAACTTAAAATTATGAAACATCAACAGGTGATTGATACACAATTTTCTGAACAGACTGTTAATGAACCTGATCCAATTGAAAATAATCATAATAATGATACTGAACCTAAAATATTATGGAGATCTATTAGAATTAGAAGATCGGTTATTTTAGATGATTATATTATATACTTACAAGAATGTGATTATGATATTGGAATAAAGAATGATCCAGTTTTATTTAAGAATATCATGAAAAGTGATGATTCTGAACTTTGATTAGATACTATGAAAGATGAGATGGAATCCATGAATAAGAATCAACTCTGAAAACTTATTGAATTACCTAAAGGATTTAAGCCTGTAGGTTGTAAATAGATTTTTAAGACCAAATGGGATTCCAAAGATAATATTGAGAGATATAAAGCTAGACTTGTAACAAAAAGATTCACCCAAAAGAAAGGCATTGATTATCATGAAATATTTTTTCCTATTTTTAGAAAAAATTCATTCAGAATCATTATGACATTAATAACTTACTTTGATTTAGAGCTACATCAAATGGATGTCAAGATCACGTTCTTGAATGGGGATTTAAAGGAAGAGGTGTATATGGAACAACTTGAAAAATTTTTAGTATAAGAAAATAAAGGCTGATATGTAAATTAAAAAAATCTATATATGGTCTTAAATAAGTTTTCAGGCAATAGTACTTAAAGTTTAACCATATTATTATTTCCTTCGAATTTAAAGAAAATATTGCTGATCAATTTATATATCTGAAGATGAATGAAAGTAAGTTTATATTTTTGATACTATATGTAGATGATATTTTACTAGTCAGTAATAATTTGGATCTCTTGTATGAAACTAAAAGTTTTCTTTCCGAATATTTTAACATAAAAAATATGAAAGACGCTTCTTATGTTCTTGGTATAAAAATTCATCGTGATAGAAATAAGAGGTTACTTGATTTATCTCAGAGGAATTATATTACTAAAATTCTAGAAAGGTTTGGAATGTCAAGCTGCTTATCAAATGAAGTATCAATCATTAAAGATGATAAATTCAGTAAATTTCAATAACCCAAAAATGAGATTGAGAGAAATCAGATGAAGGATATATCCTATGCATCCGCAGTTGGTAGTCTGATATATACTCAAGTATGTACTCGTCATGATATCAGTTTTGCTTTGAAAATACTTGGTAAATATCAGAGTAATCCAGGTATGAAAAAGCTATCAAGAAGGTGATATGATATCTTCAGAAAACTAAAGACTATATGCTTACTTATAGGATGACTGATTAGTTGAAGATGATCGATTATTCAGATGCAGATTATGCTAGTTGCCTCGATAGTAGTAAGTCTATGTCTGATTTCATCTTCCTGTTAGCTGGTGGAGCAATCTCATGGAGGAACGTAAAACAGCACATTATTACCTGCTCTATTATGGAAGCTGAATATATAAACTACCATGAGGCTTCCTCACATGCTCTATAGTTGAGAAAATTCATCTTAAAGCTCGGAGTTATGAATTCTATTTTTAAGCCGCTGAGAATTTATTGTGACAATTCGACTATAGTTTCTTTCTCTAACAGTAGCAAGATGACCAATGCAAACAAACACATTAATGTTAAGTATCTTGTTGTAAATGAAAAAATTAATAGTCATTAGGTGTCTATTGATTCTATTGGTACTGCTTGTATGATAACTGATCCTTTGACAAAAGATTTAGTATCCAAAATTTTCAAAAAACATGTAAAAATTATGAACATTTGTCATTGAGATATTCAATTTATAATAGACACTTATTTTGAGATTTGATGACTGTTATTACTTTTGTTTAATTATTATTTATATATATTATAATTAACTTTTGTCAAAATTAAAGTAAATAGAAGTGTTATTTATATGACATAACAGTAGGACTATTATTACAGGCATTACGATTTTTTTTGATAGCCTATGTATTCCAACATATAAGACTAGAATAAGTGAGAATTATTGATGTCATGATACATGAAAGAAATTATATCAGTTGAAATATATAACCATCATGATTTGCATCAATGATTTTTACTTAATCAAAGTATAAAGAATCTTCAAGAAATAGATAATTAGATATTTTTTTATAAAATAAGTACACATTCATCGGATCAATTTCAAAATTTTGATTCAGGATTGTTGTTTTAAAAAAAAATTATTTATTTTTAAAATATTTTATCAAAATTAAAGAGTTAATTTTGAAGTAAAAATATAGACCAAGTAAAAGAATGTTGGATTTAATTTCTTAATATGATCTAATTATCATTTAGTCGGATTTAATTCATTGGATCAAATCTTGAATCAATTATGGTAAGCCCAATTAGTTAATTAAAAAATTCTATTCCTAATAAAACTTAGACTGAAATTTTTATTAGGATAAGACTGTATAAATACATGTAGTTTAATTTTTTTTCTTCAACTCTTTGAAGAGCGTGATGATTTTCATCAACCATCTATATATAGATGAGAATAAGAAGAGAGAAGAAAAGGATAAGAAAGAGAAGACCAGCCACTTGCGAAAAATAAATTGAAACTATGTAATTATCGATAAAATAATGATGCAAGATATATTTTATTTTAATTTTATATAAATATTAAAATATAATCCAGATATAAAAGTTTAAATTATAGGAGCAGGCACGCAAGATCGAGGTTGAGAGCGAGGCGTCGTCCCTGAATGGCAGAGGGAAAGGTGACCCCCTCGTCGAAGAGGATACGAGAGTCTTCGGCGTCTTCCTAGTGGTGAGGTCTAAGAGGGGTGGGTGGTTCGGCGAAATATCTACAATGTCGATGCCGATCAGATAGCACAGGTCGCCGCAAATCTCCTCGATGGTCTCTGGAATCCTAGTAGCATCCGCAACAAAGATGAAAATGTGTTGAAGAATTCTTTTTCGAGGCCCGAGAGAGAGGAAGGGGAGGTATGATCATATAAGCCAAACCCTACCGTGAGCCACCCGAGTGAGTCTGGGTTGCAGAGAAAGAGAGGGAGGCTCGAGAATTTGATGCGAGCTTTATGGAAGAATCTTCAAACCGTTCCTCCGTATTTTAAGGACCAAGGAGTTACCTTGAAGGTAAAATGCTTAGTTTTCACCTCGCCTCTGTGATTGGCGGAGATTACTTCCCTATGATTAGGAATGTCGACCAGGAAAGTGTTACGATCATACCGCTAGGGTTCCTAGTCATAGCCCGAGACCAGAGAGTTGAGGCCCCTTGCCAGCTGAGCAGTTGAGATTTCCTTGTTGTTGAAGGTGTAGACCCCAACAATGCCGTAACACAGAGAGAGACCAAGTTGTTGCAATGAGTCATGTCAACCGGCAGATAGACTAGGAGCTTTTGAGGTCTGCATCTGATAATCGTAGAAGATTTGAGATCAGAACGACGGGGAACAGCTCGTCGAGGTCTACAGTAGGAGGAGGATTTGTGACCGGGACCTTGCAGATGATGCAAGTAAGTGGATTTCTAGACTCTCTTCTGAGATGATCTCTGTCACCGCAACGAAAGCAGTGTCCCTTCTCAAAGCCAAGGGCTCTGAAGTTAGGTGGAAACAGAGGAGCGCGCCGAGTCAAGGAGTAAAAGCCATTACGACCTCTACCGGTCGGAGCAGGGATGGATGAAGGGTTCTGGGTTTGCCATTAAGAAGCATAGAAGCATCGCTGAGTTTTTTACCTAACAAACCTGTTGGGGATAAATCCCGCTCCTGCCGAAGCCCGGCCCGACGCTCAACCCAATGTAACCAGAGGCCACTGAAGAGCTATAGCGCCAGGCGCCAGGCCGAGCTCCTACCACGGCCGAACTGCCTGGAGGCCGAACTCCCCTGCGCCAAGGTCCGGGCCGAACTCCCACCGCCAGCCGAACTTCCTGAGGGCCGAGCTCCTTGGACTCCAAGCGGCTGGACTTCTTCGGGAGACGAACTCCTTCGGACCGACCCCAGGCGAGCCCGTGCTGCCGAACTCCTTCGGACTTCCCACGGCCGAACTCCTTCGGACCGACCTTAGGCGACCGAACTCCTCAGCGAGCCCTGGCCGAACCAACTAGCAACCGAAGTCCTTCAACTGGCCAGCCGAGCTCCTTCGAACCTCTCAGCGGCCGAACTCCTTCGGGCCGACTCCAAGCGTCCGAGCTTCGGTGAAGTCCTCTCAGCGGCCGAACCTTCGGGCCGACTCCAAGCGGCCGAGCTTCAATGAAGTCCTCTCAGCGGCCGAACTCCTCAGCAGTCGTCACTGGGCCGAACTCCTCAGCGGTCGCCCTCATCAAACTTCGGCCGACCGAGCTCCTACCGAACTCTCAAGTGTCCAAGCCTCAGCCCAAGCCCAACAGCCGGCCGAACCCCAGACGGCCGAGCTTCGGACTTCTCAGCAGCCGAACTCTTCTGCGGACGAGCCTTAGCTGCATACCTCTTGCCAGACGCCTATGGGAGCCGAACTCCCTCCCATCTTCCTCTTCAGGAGCCCGAACTCCTCCGAAATGGGCACACGACGAAGGCCTTCAACCCTTCATTCGGCAAGCTCTGCAACCATCACTATCAGTCAGTCCGCCGTACCATCGGTCAGTCCGCCGCGGGCGATAGCGACCCACTGCCAGGCGGCGATGGCTGTCACCCTCAATCCGCCGCACACGGCACCAGTGGGACTGACTCCGCCGAACCTCGAGCGGCCCGCCAGCACGCGGCTGCAGTTGTCACCATCAAGCTCCGCTATAAAAGGACCCCTCCCGACATACTAAGGCTAAGCTCTCTGAACTCTCGACTCTCTAAGCTCTCCTCCACATCTCTAAGCTCCGGGACTCATTCCGGGCACTCCATTACTGTTGGTCGGAAACTAACTTGACCGTCGGAGGGTCCTGCCGGAGCCACCACCCCACCGGTTCCGGACGGGACTTCGTTTTGCAGGTCCCCGGCGGCTTCCAGCGGCCTCGATTGCGGCGACCTCCGGCGGTGACGGATTTCTGCACCAACAAAACCCATTGGGAGGTTGTCAAGCAGTGCAGTGGAGTAGTGCCAAGCAGTGTAGGAAAGCCTCCGTTACGAAAACCAAGGGGAGCGGCGTTCGCTCCCATGAGGAAGGGGTGCGACCAGAGTGAGAAGGAAAGCAGGGGAAGTGCCGCCTCTCCTGGTAAAAGAGGTCTGCCGCATGGCCCCACCGGAAACCCAACTCCTTTTTACCGTCATCTACGCTGGAAAACCGCATCGTCGTCCTCCCGTCATTCGCTCCACAAACTAATTAGAGCATAAAAGTGATCTTTCTTTTCTGAAGTGGGATTGGGATGCAAGAATCTTCAACTATGGTCCATGATTATAAAATTTAGAGCCAGACAGAAATCATCATAACAATCATAATCTTCGCATTTATCACTACCGATTACAGTGGCATGAGCCTCTTTATTGACAATTGATTACCAGCCATCTGATCAACTGTCCGGCAATGGAACTTATCCCCAGCAGCACTCAAAAATCTGGACTGAGAGTCCAAACAAAATATCTTTTCAGCTTGATATACAAGACTTCACTGTAAATGAATCAAAAGCAGCCTACAATCGGTGTTTTGTTAGTGGTATAATGCGGTTAACATATCTGATACCAAATTGAAGCCTGCAAATCTCTAGAGGAAGAGTCCAGTCAATACCGTTGCCCATTGATTAAACATCCAGTAGCCTAGCTTGTATAGAGCTCATCATCAACCATAACCAACAGCAACCATCATGGCATCTAAAAGTCCTACCAATCAATCAATAAACCACTGAATGAATGCTGTACATCTAATTGTCCTGAAGATGCTCCCTGTTGAATCAGTCACCCACACCACTCTGGTGATCTCACTTAGCAAACTCCACCTCATGGGTGATGGCGAGAAGCACTATTTGTCCAGACTCCAGAGTAAGGAAGGAGTCGTCACACGCATTTCTTTCTCTGGACCAGAATGGTTTTGCTTGGTTGAGACCCAATGAAAATTGGCTATAATCATTCATCTGTTTGTGTGCTTATGGTCCACTTTCCTTTGGCAATCTAAGCCACTCGTAAGCTTTCAGTGTCCCTGAACTAAAAGTTCCCAAGGCTTCAGATATAGGAATCAAACCAGTTGCAAAAAACTGGAAGCCACTTCTTGGATCTGCTTCAGAGCCTCCTTATGTTTGGCTTTCACTTCTTTCGAACTTTTTCATCAAGTCCAATTCTATCATGCGATTCTCATGCGGTTCCTCACCATTCTCAGTGACTGATACTACATGCATGCACTCATTCATCCCACCATCCTGCTGCAGAGATTTACGCCTTCTGTCATAATCTCTGAATGGATATTCTGCCATTAGTCTTAGGCGCAGTTCGACATTTTGTCTCTCCCATAGTTCATGTGCAACCGCAGCAAAATCATGCATCGCTTCAGTTGCTTTGTCTTCGGAAATCCTTTTGATTGCATGGAACCAATCATTGGAGATGATAAATACAGCAGGAGATCCAATTCCGGTAGGGGAGAAAGGTGCAAGCCCATCATGAGTTTGTTCCTGTTCTTCTGGAAGTCATTTCATTAACCATTCATTCAATCCTTCAGTATAAGCTTTCTGGGTGCTGATCCATTCCTTAAATCAATGGAACCAGTGCAGGAGATTCAGCTCCAGTTCCTTGGTAGACTTTGCAATTAATTGGCATTGGCTTTCGGTCTTTGCCATGAGATTATGGCTTTTTTTTACTATCAACTATGGTTTGTAATTGCTTCTGATGAGAATCCAGCACAGACTTCCACATTCTTATCAGCCTTTGTCAGCTCGTTGTTCTATTTCAAACATCTTGCCCATATATGATGAGGTAGAGTTCTGCAAAGTACAATCAACAAAAAAAGATCATCTCTACGAGCACTAAATTCACGATCACGTCTGACAATTCATCATGCATATTTTACCATTTTTTTCTTGAAAATACTAGTGATATTTGCATGTGAAAGTTATCAAAGGTTTGAAAGATTCATCATGTAATTTGGTTTGATGATAAATTTACCATATCGAAAATGCACGGTGAATGCTGATCCCTCTAGATGTCTAGAAGCCTAGCCATATTTTAATTTTCTCGACTTCACTTTTTGATTACTTTACTGATTGTGCTTGCAGCTGAACGTCCTGAATACTTAAAAGAAGGATGTGAAGATGTCAACATTGTCAGAGCCAGTGCATCCCACATCCTGGAAGAGATAACTGCATCTAGACTTAAAAGATTCACTAACTCTATAGCAGTGTGGTAAATTTATTAGTGCTTCTAAAGGAGAGAACATAGCAAAATCTATTGTTGTTCAATAAAGCTGAAGTAACAGAAATTCAAATAGACATTTTAGTTTATCGACTTTTAATTTGATTATATAATATTACAAGAACACTTGGAAAAACAAGAAAAGATTATAAACGCTGTTGCGTACATACCATACAAAACATGATCCTATTATGAGCGTATCATGATGAGTTACAACCGAAGGAGCTGGCTTCATCATAGCATGCTTAAATTGTCGAATCATATGATAATTTAGAGTGTTTTCTCACATTCTTGAGAAAAGCACTATTTGAGGTGAGTATCACGAATATATTCATGGAATTATTTCAGAAGAACATCTGATCATTTACTAAGTCAATTTTTTAATCGATCTAGGGTTATCATGTAGTTAATTCGGAGTGGACATTGCGTGAAGAACAGTGCATCTCCCACCCCAAAGGTTCAGCAGAATATGATACATAATGCTTCTACATAAAAAATAAGGATATGAGAGTAAGAAAGTGGTAGTTGACTAGTTAATGGATCAGTGGACAACAACAAGAGTTGCGCTTTAAACAAACAAGTGGAAGCTACGGCTCTAAAAATACCGGGGTCCGAAACCCGAAGAATGGAAGCGCGTCAACAAAGGGAATGGAACCCGGAAGTTCGTGTTCTTTCTTTAACAAACTAAATATTGCGCTTGTCACCATTTTTATACTATTCATGAAAGAATTTTAATTACGATAAAGAAGTAGAATCTGAGGGACATCATTCTATAAAGAGGGATTGTATAGGAACTGTAATTACTATGAAGAATTGTACGGAGAAATTTACAGCACTTTTTCTCAAAAAAGAGAATATAGAGGAAAACTGACGAAATCTTTTGCCAACATGCACAAAAAGATGGAGTTCAGTGTCCAAAGGAAACAAATATTTCATTGTCATAGATAACAAAATTAAAAATCATATATCATAATCATACCCAAATCCATACCGTTATCGAAAAATTCTGCCATGATTGAGCGCGGATCGCCGTGGATGAGCTCGTGAATAAATAATTAGGGCTTGAAGTGAGCTGGCCGCAGAGGAGAAGTTGAGGACCACAAACCTCCGCCACCGCCATACTTTTTCTCCTGGCTTGGTTCGTCCTCCGAGCTGGAGCCGTCATCTGCGAGCGAGTGGGAGAGCGATGTAACGGAGGATGAGCCACCGATGAAGCCCATTGACTCGCTGTTGCCCTTGCCGTCGTTGGGGTGGGCGAGCACCGGCGACCCAGGGGGGAATGGCGCCACCACTCTCAACTCCGCCGCCCTGCAGCTCCCGCATCCCACCTCCCGCCGTCGCACCCTCAATCCCTCTCCCCATATCTCCTCCTCTCAACCATCGATCAACCACTAAAGCCCTAAACACTAACCCTAAAATCCTCTCGCCGGAGCTCGTGTTTCGAATGGGGACTGGTAATTCTCTTCGTTGCCGTCCATGAGAGCTCTGTAACGTTTCGGTTCTTATTACTTCCAATAACGGTATGTTACGAACGGTGACGGGGAGGACGCCGGAGAGCGTAAACTGGAACGGGGATGACGGCGTGAATCATGAACGGAGCGAGGGGAGGGGGGTAGTGCGCGGGAACGGACGCGTCTCGACTAAAGGGCGCCACTGGACTGGTATAGAATTACGTGAGAGCGACGCCCTCGTGCAGTGGGGTGGGCTCGGGCTAACGTTTTGTTCACCAACCATCCTGGACCGGAGGGGGACCTACTTGGGTGTTTTTTTTTATATATATATATATATATATAAACAGGCAACCATATGTGCAATCTAAAAAATCAGAATATAAAATATTATATAAAATTTTAAGATACTCTTGATCAAGATGTCAGAATCATTCACCAATGTGATCGGCAATGAAGAAAAAATATCACATAAAATTTTAGGACACTCCTAACCAAGATGCCAGAATCATTCACCAATATGATCGATAATGAAGAATACCACCCAACCAGCAGCACTGTTCGTCTTCCGATATACATGCTTAACAGTAGTCGCAAGGAAATGACGAAGAGATTTTTGAATATCATAAATTAAAAGATGGACAATGGGCTGCTCCACAGCACCCCGAACCCAAACAATGACAGTAGCTGAGTCACCTCTATAATGATCCACTTCACACGTATCCTCAGTCATGCGTGGGTGATGCCCATTCAGATGACCTGAAGCTCCGTGCTAGGAATAGATGGCTTAAAAAAGAGAGACCCTCCAGCTGCAAGCATTCTATCCTCATAATCCCGGATCACATAACCTGCACCATTGCTACTTTCCATGACACTGCCATCAAAGTTGATCTTGACAAAACCTGAGGATGGGAGCTCCCAGAAGATGAAAAACACCATACAGCCCGCTGCAGGAGTAGCAAGGGGGCCCCAGAAACTTGGATCATCAAAAGACTATCCGGCAGCATCATAGTGGTAGACTCCGCCAAAAAATAGGTACGCTCAAGCACCCAATAAGCAGGGATGATCTCAGCATCAAAGACCAAGATATTCCTCGATAGCTAGATCCAATAGGCGATGTAGGAAATCTTCCCAGACGAATTATGACAGACCACACCAAGGAAAAAAGAGAGCTAAGAGCTAGAGGATACATCTCAGTGTGGGCCACACGCCATTTGCCAGATCACGCATGCCCTAGAGCAACGAAGAAGGGCGTATTCCGTCATCTCATCCTTCATCCCGTAGCTCGAGCATACGGTCTACACATCCATGCCCCTGTCTCGGAGAAGGGACCGAGTCGGAAGACGATCCCAGGCAACCTTCTATAAGAAGAGTCTAACCCTGGGATGGACAGCTGCTCTCCAGATCTAGGCCGCCTCAATCCTCCTCTCCGGCTCAGATTTGTACATCGAAGCAAGCTCGCTGGTAGGGACCTTGACTCCAGTGGATGGGGATGGGGATAGCAAGAATCCTGTCCATAAGGTAGCCACCAAAAAGTCGAGAGATGTTCTGAGCCCTCTATCCTCTACCATCCTCAGTAATCAAGTCACAAACATGCCAGTCATCACCCACCTCCGTGCTGACAAAGATTGGCCATCGGGAGATAGGAAGGCTGGAGATCCAAGCATCCTAGCTCACATCAACCAAGATACCATCGCCAATCAGCCACCTAAGTTGGGCCTCCACTGCTGGGTCGTAGGTCCAAATCTTTCTCTAGATAAAAGAGTAACTACAACCACTATGGCTATAGGGCCCCTGGCTCCAAGCCCCATAGCGAGCTCTCATCATCTTGCTCCATAGATAATTAGGCTGGATGAGAAATCTTACGGCATGCCTAGCAAACATCGTCTCCCTCCTAAGCAACAAAGACTAGATCCCCAGGCCCCCTTCTCTCACAAGCTGAAATATGACTTTCCAAGAGAGCAGGTGCAAATCGTGACCACCCTATGTGGAGCCCCATAAGAAGTTTCAAAACTGATGTTCTAGATTTCTGAGGCAGATGCAAGGCACAATAGTTTTCGCAAGAAGATAGATCAAAATAGAGCTCAGAACAGACTTCACGAGAATAACCCTCCCCATCATAGAGAGGAAGCGGGCTTGCCAACCATCAAGGCACTCCTGAATCCTCTTCTCCATGTGCCTATAATCAGCCCTCCGCAATCTCCGATCCATGATGGGGACACCAAGATAAGTCAGAGTCCCAGTCTGCTCGGGGATCCTCAACCTGTCAAGAATCACGAGCTTCATTTGGACCTTCATCCTTGGGCTGAAGATAATGGTAGATTTCTGCTGATTGACACACTGCCCAGAGGCCCGATAGTAGACCTCTATCATGGATGCAAAGTACCTCGCACTACACAGAGAGGCCTGACCAATAAGCAAACAATTATCTGCAAACAAGAGATGTGACAAAGACTGCATCCCAGGGGTAGGCCAATAGGGCTCCAGCTCACCCCCTAGACTGCCACCTGAAGAGCACGAGATAGGGCGTCAGTACATAAGATAAACAAGTATGGAAAGAGAGGGCGCCCTTGCCGGAGGCCACAGGTCAAGTGAAAGAACTCGGTCGGAGAGCCATTGATCAGAATGGCGAAGCTCAGGCCTTCCACACAGTCCATAATCCAGTCCATCCACTTGCCATAGAAATCAAACTCCTGAAGCATCTGCCGCACAAACCTCCAGCTCATGCGGTCATACGCACGCTCCATATCAAGCTTGATCGCCATCAAACTCCGACGAATAGGGGCTCGCTGAAGATCGTGCATAAACTCTTGGGCAAGCAGGATGTTATCAGTAATGCAACGGCCACTGAGAAACGCCCATGCTCCTGGCTGATCAAGCATGGAATGATCGATTTCAGACGACCAACCAGAACCCTCGCACACACCTTGTAAAGGGTGGTGCAGAGACTGGTAGGCCTGAAGTGACCAGGAGCAGTCGCATTAGGTCTCTTCAAAATGAGGATGATCAGCATCCTCTTCCACTGCTCCGATATACCTCTAGCCTCAAAAACCATCTGCACAGCCTCAATCACCTCGACATCGATAATCAACTAATAACAATGAAAGAAGAAGGGTGGCAAGCCATCCGACCCTGGAGCTTTATCTTTTCCAAGAGATAGAGGGCCCCATGCACCTCATCAACCATAAGAAAATAAGATAGGGCCTCATTCTCCTTATCAGAGATGCAGCAAGTAGGGCAGTACCCCTAGGACAGATCACTCCCATCAAGATGGGCAGTCCAACGAGACTTGAAGAACTAAAAAATCTGGCCTTTGATCTCGTCGCTGTCCTCTACAACACTACCATCCATGTCCCTCAGCTGCCTAATATGGCTCAAAGATTTTCTGATCATCGTGGACTGATGGAAGAATCTGATGTTTCGATCTCTTTCTCTGATCCACTGCATCCTAGACTTCTGCCTCCAGAAGGTCTCTTGCTGTCTTAAGAGAGAATGGTGCTCAGAGAGCTTGCAACGAAGCTCCCGCAGGTCCTGCTCTTGGAGTCCACCCTCCCGATCCTCTCTCCTCTATAGCTCTGCAATATCCGCCTCCACCCCCTCAAGTTATCTGAAGATGTCGCCTACTTCAAGCCGGTTCCAATAGATAATCCTGCATCGAGCCAACTCTAGCCTCCGAGTCACCCAATATCTCGCATCCCTACGAACCGGCATCCTCCACACTTTTCTAATCAGATCCCACGATCCTTGATAGAAAGTCCAGAACTTTTCAAATCTGAATGGAGCTCTGGGTAGATGAGGGCCATCAGTAGTGAGAAGGAACGAACAATGGTCTAAGGCGATCCTCGACAGATGGTGTATCTGATGCGCAAGGAACTGCTGGAGCCATCCGACGATGCCTAGGGCTCGATCAATCTTCTCCCAAATCCTAGCACCCCCAAGATGATTATTGCACCAAGTAAATCTTGGGCCAATGTAGCCGAGATCAATCAATCCCAGATCACTGATGAACTCCCTAAACTCTCTAGAGTCAATGGTATCAGCATGCTGTCTGCCATCAATTTTCTCATGGGGCCCCATAATGCAATTAAAGTCCCCAGCAATAAGAGAGGGTAGGTCCTACATAACCAGTCTAGCAGTCTCAAACCAAAGGATCCTCCGCTCCCTATAATCGGTGCTTGCATACTGTCTGCTCGGAGATGACCAAAGCAACCTGTTGCTCACATCCGTGGAAAGCATCCATCCTGATACTGCCACGACGCCACAGCACCATGATCCCTCCAACCAAGCCCCTGGACTCTATGGCATAAGAACACCATGATGGTGGAATCCATCTCCTAGCTCAATCAAGGCTCCTTTCTGATAGTCGCATCTCAAGAATGATACAAATATCAGTGCTATATTGCTGGATAAGTCTTCCAAGCATCATTCGAAAGGAGGGCTTCCCCGCCCCCCAGGTGTTCCAGATCAGCACTCTCATTGCGAAGAGTGGTATGAGGGTGGATCAAATCCCATGACCCGCTCCATCTAAGTGTCATCCTCCGGTCCCACGGTCAAAGGTCTCCCATCTGCTAGTCTCCCTTCCTCTCCTTGGATGGCCTGCCTCAGCTGGACCATAGCCTCCTCGTGGTCTAAGTCCTACACCATCTCCTGCTCAGGGTGCTCTATCTCCGTTATCCCAACATCCTCTGAAGCCACACTCAATCTTCCATCTCCTGAGGTTTCGACAAAAAATAAAAAGACTCCCGACTCCTGTGGAGCACCGCCACCTCCATCTGAGACTCCGGATAGATTGGAGCCTTTTCCTTTGCTTTAATTGTAGAGGATCATCCTATTTTGCCTTTAAGAGGACCTTTCTCCTTGCTCTTGGGCTTCTCATGCACCTGACCTGCATCAAATTTACTGGGTCGGGCGCACTTGGGCTGGGCAGGGCTCGCCCCCATTCCCTCCGTCCGCACCACAGCCAGGCCCGTGCTGTGCGAGCTTTCCTCCATCACGCAGTCCACCAACGGGTCGAAGATACTGATCGATCGAGCTGCATTCATGCCCTCACCCACCCTCGACTCCGCATCCATAATTATGCTCGCACGGATCTCCACGCCTCATCCAGCCTCCGATCCAGCCATTGAATTGCGAGGGAGTCGATGCCGAGCGACCTTGGTTGGCTTCAGCCAACCATCAGATCCCTCCATCGGGTTAACTCGGTTAGGGCCGTCCTAAGTTGGCCCCATGCCGGTTTGACCCGATTTGGCTCTCGCCATAGGCCCTCGACTCAGTACGGCCCCTTTCTTCTCCGTTCCACCACTCGCCGCTGGTCCCAGCAGCCACCGTCGGACCGCAACCAACCACAGCCCCAACTCCCCCTTTCCTTCATTGCAAAGAATGTTCTCCGCACCGAGGTCCACTGATGAGCTCCTCCCTTCTCCGCATGCCGGACATGCCATCGGCGCATGAAAATAGCCACACTGAAAGCACACGCCATCCAAATTTTCATAGACGAACCTCTGCCAATGGGGGCCCTCGGGTCCATCGATCACCACCCCTGGTTGTAGCGGCCGTCGGAGATCCAGTCTGATGCAAACTAGCATGAAGCTCAGATGTTGACGCTCCGCCTTGCAGTCATCCAAAGCCACCATCTTCCCTACCAATGCCACAATATTTTGGACCACCGTCTTTCCCCAGAGCTCCATCAAGAGCTCCGACAGCCAGACCCACACTAGGGCCGACCGGATCGAGCCCTCCGCTGGGTGAAATCACGGCCGCCATGGTTCCACTGCCAAGGCCTGGCCCACCACAATCCAAGGGGTGCCAAGGACTGCCTCTCGGTCACCACCATCGGCGAAACGGAATAAGAGATGACCCCTATCCAAGAGATAGCCAGTCACCTCCTCCTTAACACTAGCCTATTATCGAAAATTTCTGATCGCCGCCTCCACCTCCACTCAGTGCCCGAGGCTCTTGGCCACTACTGCTGTGGCCATCCATGCCTTCGTGTCCGCTCGCACCTCCTCCGTCGGGAGCTGGACCACCTCCAAAAATTAATGAATCAACTCCTCGATCACCGCCAGCATCGGTTCCGATGAGATCCAAAATGGGCGCCCATTCTCCTGCCTTTTCCATGCCATCTCCGGCCGATCATTTGCCGTCGCAGCTCCCTAACGATTCGCAAGGTTGCTCCCCATCATCACTGATGCAATCGACCGTCTAACCCCACCGGATCGCCAGTGATCAACCAAAAAGAAGTCATGGATCTCAAAGCATTAATGGAAACACTCGCAATACTATTCAAACCCTCAATTACCTCGTATAGAATTACGTGAGAGCGACGCCCTCGTGCAGTTGGGTGGTCTCGGGCTAACGTTTTGTTCACCAACCATCGGGGTGTGGGGGGGGGGGGGGGGGAGGGACCCACTTGGGTGTTTTCAGCTTGGCTTGGCTTTGGATTGGGGAAAGGTCGCGGCCTTGGAACGTTGGTTCGACGGAAAGTTAGAGGACTTTTATGGCTTAAACGAAAGGTTATTTTAGTGCGACCGTAAGGGGGGAGGGAGCCGGGCCCCAAAAGAGGAGGACCAGGACGTGCCAACGAACTATGTCTATATGCAACCGCTTGGGAGCCGTCAAACAAATATCGTCAGCAGTTGTGCCGTCCTTTCTTCATTTGGGACTAAAATCGAATCTTGGACGAGAGGGGGGGACGAATTGGACGGCAATGAAAAGGACTTTTATGACGGTGTTGTAAGAAGAGGAATAAAGACCGGTCCAAATACTATTTGTATGGGGTGCTATGTCACGCTTGTATGGAATTACTTGGCGGGTCTCGCTTTCACGTTTGCTGACTAATTGTCTCTGATCATTTTCTCAACACGGTTTTCGACTGGTTGTATGAGAATGACTTCCACCTTGGAACACGATGGATGTGACAACAATCGGCTAATGCGATGGGAACGCTCCCAACATCCTGCCTGTTTGCCATATCAAATAGCTAACCTGTTTCCCTTCCCTCCGGAAAGGTACACTCGATTAGGTCATGCTTAGAGATTAAGGTAACGGGTTCCGTGCGATCCAAATAGCTAACCTGTTTCCCTTCCCTCCGGAAAGGTACACTCGATTAGGTCATGCTTAGAGATTAAGGTAACGGGTTCCGTGCGATCCAAGTAGCAACATTATTCAGGGGTACGGCGGTAATCGGGTAATGATACTGCCAACGCTGCCAGCAAATGCAACAGCGGCATCATTTCATGCAGGAGATGGGCATCGAACAGCTGAGCGCCAGGTAAAAGGCGGCCTGTTGAGGCGCAATTTTTATGGGTTTCTAAGAAGATGAATTAGCATAGCAAGAAGTAGACATGACAACATGAAATGGCTAGCTCAATAGTCAATAATGTGTGGATCTACACAGAGGCCAAACTGTATACCTGCAGCCGGTGTCACCAGAAACGTATTGCTAATAACCATTAAGCTTGACACCAATATTATACTGTGTACATCACATTTGGCCCTAACCCTGATACCCAAAATAGCTTCTTTGATTGGGAATTCTGACTCTGACGATACCTCTAATACCATAAAGAGCAACTGACTCCTTAAAAGACTTTAGATGAGACCAGGCAACCAGGAAAGCAACGCTTAAAATACATCTTCGGAATCAAAGCTGCTCACCAGGATCTCCAATCCTAAAACATATAACCAACTGCATTCTCTGTAGATAGAAATCACAAAGAAAGTAGCTTCTTGAACTATACCAAACCAGTCTACTACATGGGATTTCATGCTTCAAAAACTTAAATCCAACAAAACTTATTGAGGCAAGGATCGCTTGCCTACGCCATGAACTTCACAGAATTTGTCAACTTGTCATTCGTCAAAATCACATGATGGCTGGTAAATCAGAAAGAATGCTCAAGCATGTCAAAATTCAGTTCAGATCCTCCATTCAAATAACAGTGCTTAAACAGCTCCAGTATGCGTAGCTAAACCTAAAGCATGACAAAAGATGCAATCAACAATATGCCAAATAGTATGATACTTTTTTGTACAGCTACTGATCAAGAAAGAACATGGTGGAATGAAGCCTCTATTACCTCAGAGGATGGAAGAAGCCATGACTCATCACACATTATAACCTAAGTAATCAAAATGCATGTCACCAATGCTATTCTGATCATGCTATACACAACTCACAGAATAACCAACTAGAACAAGATGTAAACCATAGAGAAGGTCCCTCTTTATTTCACTAGCAACTTAGTCCTGTCCTCTCATTCTGCATGATAAAGCCACTATGAATATTACACAAGCCACCACACCTGCTTGAAAAGATCATTCAACGCGTTCTACGGCTGTTGGGCGGCCTGGTGGAAGGAGATGATTTGGATTTTGCAAAATCGACCAGTTCTTTGAATAGGGAATCCTCAGGTTTAGCCTGGCTGTTTTGTGGCAAAGAGTCCTGACCATCAAAATTTCGTGGAACCTCCTGCTGGCTCAGGCTGTCATTCCGCTGATTAAGAGATAAGTTCTGGGTCTGAGCTGCCAGTCCATTGTATGCTCCTCCTGAACTCCCACCAGTTGGAGTTTGCTGCTGCTGCTCAAAGAACTGCTGTCTTTCACCATACTTTGATGGAGGTGGTGGTAAGGAACCAGAAGGTTGGACTTCCCAAGGAGCATTTGGAAGATGCTCTGTAGTGGATTTTGCTGTTTGAGCAGGCTCATCATATCTGGGTAGGCCAGAGAATACTGATGGAGTTGAGTCTAATCCTGAAGTGGGAGGGGAAGATACAGACAAGTTGCGGGGTGAAGGCTGATTCAAATGAGCATCTGATGGTGTTTCTGATCTGTAAACATCTCCACTAAGATAGTCAACTGGGCCTGCATCAGTGCTGACTGGCCTCTTTGATGATGGTGGTGGAGGAAGACGTGGACTTGGGTTCTTGGTAGTAGAAGGCTTCCTACTCCGGCCTGATGCACCATCCCTCGAGCTCCTGAACCATCAGCAGATGATATGAGCTGGTTAAATATGGTTACAATGGATTATCATTAGCAATTTTGACTAACCTAAATTCTACCAGCGAAGTCAGGCTAAAATTAGCTACTTCACAGCATGCAGTCCCTAAAGTGCCATAAGCTTGCTGCATGGTTCCAAAATACAAACTGTATTATAGTCCCCAAACATTTCATTTACGCTACCAGGAGTAACTCAGCACCGGTTGAAAGAGGCTCCTAACTTACCAAATGTAATGGTGTTAAACATCAATTCAAGCATATGCAAAATTAGAATTGCATCCAAAAGGAGGAAATTTCTTCATCAATCCAATGGTGAAGATTTATATTTCTTGCCCATTGAGTAGGCTCAACTTCAAAGAAGGTAATGTCACACGACAGAACCATAGGAAGAGGGCTGAAATAGCATCTTGTAGGTCAGGGTAACAAGCTAAATAACAGGAATTCATGGCTCGGCAAATATATGGTTAAACCATCAAAAGGTCCTTTTGGACAATAGTCTGGTAGATCATTCGATAGAAATTTACATGAGAAAGATTGACAAAACAATAGCGGAAGGCCTCTTTTTCTTTCTCTACTGCTGCTTCTACCTATTCTTCTCTACCTTTACTTGATTCTTTTTTCGCATCTCTCTTAGTCATCTTCTTCTTTGATGTGTTAATTCTCCGGTTTTGCTAGCAGCTTTCTGCTAATTACAAGTGCAAAATCAGGCCTGGAGTTATTTTGCTGTGAAATCACTTCTATTATTCAGACATGATTCTCAGTTTTGAAATTGTTTTATCCTAGCAATTGAAAGGGCTTGAAGAATGCTCATTATTCAGATCCAATTGAGATATGAATTTAAACTGGAGAGACCAATTCACAGGTAATCTCTAATTGACCAGAGATTACATCACATTAGAAGAAGCGCAATAGACCATGGACTGTTCCTTTCAGGGAGAGACTAGGGGTGCAAACGAGTCGAGCCACTCGTGAGCTACTCGAGCTCAACTTGACTCGGTTATTATCAAGCTCAAATAGTAGAATACTCGATTCGAAAGCTCGCAAGCTTATTCAAGTTTATATATATTTTTAATAATATTATTTTTATTTATAATATATATATTATTAGTAGGCTTAAACTCAAGCTCGTACTTGGGCTCCAACTCAAGCTCGATTTCGAGCTCGAATCTCGAGTTTTACCTATTTTTCATCAAGCCGAACTCGAGCTTAAGATGTTAAGGCTCAATCGATCTTGAGCCCAGTTTTGAGCTTGAGTATTTTGAATTGGGTCGAGCTTGAGCTTCCAGCTACTCGCAGCTCAGCTCAATTGCACCTCTAAGAGAGACAACGGGCTTCCAATATTGCATCCTTCAGAAAGAAGCTCGTGGCATATCAAGAGTAAAATAAAGTTGATGTGCTTGTTAAAAAAATGAAACTAATTAATTTTTTACTTAATGAAAAATCATAGCCACATAGACTCCTATTTCAAAGACCAAAGTAGCAATAAGCTCAAAAACAGATACTATCCCCATATCAACCTGACATGCCTAACACCTTTAAGATTATAAATGTGTGGTTGTACAACCCATCCTCTATATTCAGAGCTCAAGCACCAAATGATATACAAACACAAAGCAAGACTTAATTAGGAATATAGAAACCATGCATATTACCTGTGAGAAAGCTGAGAAAAGTCATCCTCTAACTCATCATCCTCATGATTTACATTGACGAGAGGTGCAACTGGAGTTAGTGTAGTTGAGGCCACTGTAGCTTCACCAACAGGAGGAGTTCCCTTCAAAATGTCATCATGCCGTTGAAGCACACGCTGCAATTCGTCATTTAGTGCTAGACCCTGACACAAAAGTTCCTCATCTCTGCAACAACAAAAATGTCAGTATCAAATGATTCCAAATGATGATATTTCTCGCAGCACGCCAAACACCATACCCAGTATTATTCACAAGTTGCATGACACGCTTTTGATTAGTACGGCATTGTTCCACAAGGTCAACAATAACTTCTTGCTTTAAATCCTGTCATAAGAAGCATAATTCAGTGGCATGGAAAATTGGTCAGAGACAAAGTCGAGAATTATCCAGTTAATAACAAAAGAGTTAGGGTACAATTATTGCTGTTGGATTTAACTAGTCCATGCTGGGTCATTTTGCTTAACATCATATCTCACCATCCCAATTGTATACTGCCAGTTTTAGGCAAATGTTCTGCAGCAACCATTAAGATGATCAATCACACCAACAGATTAACTACACAGATGGCTGGAGAAGGAGCATTGACTAATTGACTAATATGAGTAGTTTTGAACATTATCTGATGCTTTATTGTTTAAATACATAAATTATCCAGGAGAATAACATTCAAGTTCATACTAAACTAATTAGGGTCATGTACACAATCTTTTTAAATTAATAATTTTGGCTTTCTTGAAAAAAAAAATAGAGGACCTTATATGGAATTTCATGTTCCAAGATTATACACAAATTTTTCTATATATCTATGATCTACCTACTATATCTATATATATACCATATCCAGCCATCTATCCATGCAATAACCCATTTGAAAGGAAGGAGACCATGATAGTTAAGAATGGTTGTGCAGATGAATAACCATGCATACACACATGTATCAGCAAAGATGAATAATGGAAATGAACCTCTAATGAGTCCAGAGAAATTAATAAAAAATCATGTTATATTTTTAACACTGATTTTATCCTGTATGCATGGAGACCAGAAACAATGTAGTGAGCTAATCATTTATCAATACCAACAATGGTCAGACAGATCGACAGTTAATTTTCATAGAGCCTTGAATTGAATATCATGCCTCTATTTAACATGTCAGAATTAAAATTCTTAAAGCGCAATTATGTCTAGCACACAAACACCTATAATGAGAAAAACAAGTTGACTGTTTCTGACCAGGTCGATCCTAGTTTTACAGGCAGATACACAACCAGCAATCTCATTTTAGTCATGCATGTTTTCTGGAGATGCACTCCTTTTGAAGCAGATTACACCAGCATCATATATGATGGTGTAGTGTATGAAGGAACTTAACCATGATATTTGGAACATCTCATCATTAACTTATTCATCCTAAAGCAGAATATATAGTCCAACTTTTTCTTATGAAGGATTTTAAGTTATATCTGTGACTATAGTGTTCAGCACATGTTTGAATTATGTAAATTAGAAACTTAGATATAAACTTTGTAGGTTGCTGTATCTTAGAGATGCATTTTAAGTGAAATTATTCAGTCCATGTTAAACTTTGTAGGTTGCTGTATCTTCAAAAGGACTTCTTTTGATGTACTCTATGGGTTTTAGAGATGCATTTTAAGTGAAATTGGTGTAAAAGAGTCATATATTATGTATTTGTTGGGTTGAACAAGTCATCAAATCATCAGGATTTGATTTTTGATTGTTTAAGGTGTCTTTCTGCACAGCTTATGCGCTATTCCATATTTTATTTTTCCAGGAAATATGTTGAGAATCACTTGCTTGCTTATCAAGTCCTGATTTACTTGGAAATCAAGTCATGTAAAGTCTATATAAGGATAAGGGTCTATCAGGACTAAACGAAAAGGCATTGAACATGATTTATTTTGAACAAATGAAAGGATTTCCTTTCTTTAGGCCAGATATGGCCTTTCTTCTCTCTCTCTTTTCTATCCCCATTTGCTTCTCTACTTCTTTCTTCTACTTCTTCTCTTATCACTTCACTTTATTCTTCCCTACTTTCTACTATTCTCTCTTATTTCTACTGCTATTCTTCTTCTTCACTGGATTGCTGGCACTGCAGATTGATTCTCTGTATGTTACTAAATCTAATCTATGCTGGAACTACCTTTGAACTGTTTTAGCCGCTTGCTGTTCTACATCAAATAATATACCTTTTACAGGATTAGATGTTATTATAGCTTTATTAGTAGCTATAAAGACCATATGCTTTAGGATGTGCAGAGTCAAACCAAATAAAATGTAACATCCTAACAAGAAGTTCTTCAAAGTGAAAGATGAAATATACAGAACTGTGAAAAAATCATTTAAATGAGCAATTTTTTCTGCATTTTTTCCCCTTACACTCCACAGGTTGTGACTTCTAAAATTAAAAAAAAAAAAATCTAGAAGACAATTCTACCTCAGAATTACGAGGATCCAATGCATTCAGCATCTCTGCTAACACATCTGCTATCCCTCGAGCATTTTGAATGTCATCCAAGCTGCATTACAACAATAGAACACTATCAAAATGCATTTTTTTCAAAATATTTCAAAAATAAAATGTATAAAAATGGAAGCGACATAAAATAGTGGCATCGACAATCAAAACAACCAGTTCAACAATGTGTGCAATCATGTTCCATGCATGCAAGGAAAAATAATAGTATCACCCTAAATGTACATTCGTTTGCTAATTTGTAACAGATATTTATCAACTCTAGTTTGTGCTGACCAGATGTACTCTATCCACACATGCATAAACTCAACTTGTATGCTGAACAACATCAATGCACACTTTCAACATAAGCAGGCCCTACATTCCCTCCTCTCATAACTGCTAATAAAATCACTATAACACTCATTCACAAAGAGACTTCGGTTAAAATATAAGCAAATAAATTAGAGTTAAAAGGAACAATACCTCTTGGAGGAACTGTTTAATATGAGAGCTTGCCACAAATACACCATACCTGGACACCTTTTGGAGAACTTGTCCGACATGACTTGTTTTAGATCAAATCTTGCAATCTGGACCAAAATGTCCCGAAAGAATTTGGATCTCATCCTTAAGTTGGGACCAATCAGGATCATAAGATCAAGATCGTACCAAGGATCATGCAATCCTTGGATCATAAGATCAAAATGGCCATGTTATTTACATTTCCAATCATGTGATTTCCTATAATTAATTTGACTGTGCAGCTTTTAGAATTACATATTTACATAAGACACTTCAAGCACCTAAAATTAGAAAGATCACTAGCATTTCTAACTTCTAAACGGAAGGAAAAAGAAACTTTGGAGTTCATGGAGTTAAAAGGAAGAGGAAAATATTTGTATTTTTCCAACCATTTGCTGAAACCTGATTCCTTTTTTCCCCTTAAAATCAAAAGACAGTTGAGCTGATGGATAATGCATAAATATCTTGAATATTTGGCTACGATGTTTATTTCATTAAATATGACATATATGGGCTCATGATGGTGAATATAGACTTTTTTATACATATGGTCTTTTACTCTTCATTCATCTGTTTTATAATTGACTCGTTTTTCAATTTTCATGTTTTGTTTCTATTCTTATTTTTTAAAAAAAACTGGAAAAGAATATTAAGATTTGTGGTTTGATCCACTATCTGTTTCGATCTAAGCCCCAGATGAATTACAACCTGATCCTGATCCTAACAACACTGTCATATCCTATTATACAATTTAAAGCCACATCTTTTTTCTAGCTACTCAATCCTCAAAATTATTTGTACACAATTTCTCATATGTAAAGAGAACAATATAAAATACCAAAGCAGAATCAGTACCTAAGAGCAGGACCATCATCAGACTGAAGAGAAGCTTGTATAGCTGCATCCTCATATGCTGATGCAGCAGGTTGATACGTCACAGGGTGAGTTTGGGGAGGGGTAAACAATGGTGCAGTGTTTTCTGTACGTGGTGGAAATTCTACTCCAGCAGCCTGCCACAACAATAAGGGGAAGAAATCTTCCAATATCATTGTTGATGACCCATCACAAACCACTAGACAATTTTAGTCATAAAATAAAGAAACTACTGCAGTATCTCCAAGATATGAAGTGGGAGGAAAATTAATGACATGAAAACCAAACACTTGAGAGGAAGATAAGAAAATGGAATTCTCAGAAAAATGACAGAACAATCAAGTAATACACTCCTCTATCCTAGTTTTGAGTTCAGTTTTCTTCAAATTTGATGTTAGTTCATAGCACAGTTTCAAAATGAGTTTGCCAAGGGAGAACTCAAAATTAATTCATGATGAAGCACAATTTAAGAGATTCAGATTCCTAACACACACACACACACACACACATGGAGAGGGGGGGAGAGAGAGATTTAGGAAATTTCTGGAGACTAGAAAATTTATGGGAGAAATAGTTTGGATGCTGGAGGTATTGACGACATCTCAAAGAGTGGTCAGCATTCAACAAAATTCAGAGCATCTCAGGCAGGCCCCATGAAATATGTATTATTTGTAGGGTTTGCTAGATTTTTATAAAAGCACACTTTTTTTATTCAGCTAACAAAATCAGGAAAAACATTCAAGCATGAATATGAGAATAGTAGGATTTTTTTAAAAGAAGTCAGAATATCACGTCATTAGGAGTGAGAACCACTAATACTATGGCAACATGTTATTATGATCAAAACCAACAAAAACCTTTATAGCTGTCATGATTTATAGAATAAATGTAATTGGGGATGTTAAGGTAGCATATTCATCAGTAGGCTTTGAAGTGCCACTTTGCAACATGATTTATGTCATCTAAGGAAGATACTGAAGTAACTGAACTAACCATATCATTGAAGGAAAAGTTCTTGAAAACTATTCATAGTTGAGGTTGTATAAAAGTTCACCTACAGTATATTTTAGGTTGTTTGAGATAATATGTAAATGCATAAAATTCGATTAGATAAAAACAAATATATAGCAAATTTTTCCATACATGTTTTTTAAGCAAATAGAACCACTCTAACATCACCTCTCTTGAAAAGCAATTATTAAATGTTGTCCTTGCATCTTGGGGATGGTTGGTTTAGGAAGTCAAGCTTCTTTACTTTCCAATACCCTTTCTCTATCCAAAAAGCAAAAAAATGCAAGGTATTTATACAAGTATTTCTAAAAAGGCATTCCCATCATTTTCTTAACTAAATCAACTTGGATTAACATACAAGGAGCAGTGTAACTGCTAGATGAACACCAGAGAAGTGGATTTGGAATGAGAGGAAATCTGGCCAAGGAGAGTACTATCAGAAGTCCTTCCACACTCTCTTCCTTTAAGGCTCACATCTAGGATCCCAAAAACACAAATTGCCCTTTAAAACACTTCATCTCTACACTTTAATTTTACTTCTCTCCATCAAATCCAACTTATTATCAAATCCATATGAATCTGGAATGCCAAGTGGATCTCCCGCCCGCCCCCCGCCCCCCATGTGATGATTAGTACGAAAAAAATTCTCATGGATATCATCACTACCATGGCTGGGATCGTAAGTTCATGACGGAGCAGATGAAGACTGAAACCAATATCTAATTGCATGGACATGATCTAAGCACAGACAGAATATAGCAAACTACCAATTAAAATGCTCTGTAAATGCTGAAAGCTAAAATTATATGCACATATCACATGTTGATCATCATTTATAGGTTTGAGTTTATGTCAGAAAAAAAAGTACTTATCGCATAGCCAAAACTCCTACCATTCATTAGTTAAATATAAAACAAACCAGAAAGCTAGTAGGGAGGGCATGCAACATGAAACAGGAAAATTGGCAGAAAATAAAAGACAAGGAAAAAAAAAGAAGGCTAAAGGATAACAGTTTAAAAGGATACCCTGAGTTCTTGGTATGCAGCATGATATTGGGGAAATCTCCCCCCTGCTCCTCCAAAAGCATCTTGCCATGTATCTATTAGAATCAATATTTTCTCCCTCACATTCAAGTCTGGCTGCAAACATAAATTGAAGAGGCTGGTATATCAAAATCACATTCCAATGTACATGCAATGATGTAAAACATAACATAAAGGTGTTAGATGAGAAGCAATACTTACCTTTTTCTTCACTACCTTCACCAGTTCATGCAAGATATCCCGCTCAGCAATTTGTTGGTGAATATAGTCACCACAGTTTTTGCTTAGAGTCTCTAACACCTGAATAAACAATTCCGAGAACAAATATCTATTACTAGAGAAACAGAATACACCATATGAGAAATGCTACTGAAGTAAACTTGTCAAGAAAACTTGAATAGAACCTAAATCATTATTCAGCCTATTTGCAAAAGCTTATCCTGAACTCACAACCAGCCAGACTTGTTTATATGAGATCAGCTTTTTGGATCTGTTTATCCATTTGTTCGGATGAGGACTAAATTCTCAGCAAAAGCACATTGTTATCCTCTAAAGATGCTAAAGAAAGCAAAGCTATTGATTACTTATGCTTCACATTATCCACATATGTGGAGGTACTAGTTAACTTTTCCCTCATCTGCTTCATGAGATTTCGGCATAAAGACAAACATTCATAACATGGATTGAAATTATTTGCTGTAAAATAATTTTCATAATGCTATTTGCTGTCCCCAACAACTTCCAATTTTCAATGCACAGGATGCAATGCATAAGTGATATATGGGTGTAGGGTCTTTTGCATAAGAAAAATAAATTAAAAAAGAAAAAAAAGCTGAATTCAAGAAAACCATCCTACTGGAAAATTGTGTTCACTACCACTAGCATTGCTAGAAACAAAACTAAAAGAAATGTAGTAGGAAAAAATATGACAAGCAATTATAATATTATATATTTCTGACAGCATTAGTTTGCAAAATGAAAATTTCTTAATTGTGGGAGAACAGAGATTCATGCACTCACAAAAAGTGCTAAAAGTTGTATTTTGGGATTCTTGCTTCCAAGGCGCTTCTTAAGTATCTTAAGGGCATCCTTTGCCTGCCTGCAGTTCATTAAAAAGACAAAAAAGGATAAAAGCTGAAAATTCCAACAATAGATTGAAAGTGGTCTTACAATAGTATGAGCCACTGGCATTATACAAGAACAAGCAGCAAGAAACACAACCAAAATTAAAGTCAAAATACACAGATAAAATTTCTCTAGAATGCTGGAATAGCAATAATGAAACTGCCTTTCTGATGTGAAAGGCTCGCTTCAAAGTTTAGCGATAATAGGTGAACTATGGACTACCATACAAACAACTAGATGTTGGTGTTTATAAGCTAGATATGTAGAGGAATGCATGTTCTGCATTGTCTTGTTGAATGCTCAAATTGATATCAGGCTATACTCCAACCTAAATAACTAGCTTGCAGGCACATGAACCTCCCTACTGACATAACATTTAATATAATAGCATATTCTAAATGAGGTCAGTATGCAACAATGGTGCCTTATGGAACTGATTCAAGATAAGTGCTACAGCATCAAAATAACCTCCATTGGAGGGGAAAAAATCCAATTATGGTTTTGCAGAATGAAATAGTGGAAAATTGATATTCCTGACAACATATGTACAAGAAGTGAATGGAAGACATACTTGTCATTTTCCCCTGATGTGATCAAGAAATAAGCCGACAAAATCTAGTTTTGAAATACTTTTGAAAAGATTGCTATGGAAACAACAAATATGGCTGTACCAAATGAAGAAAGGTTAGAATTAGAAACAGAATAACAAACTACCACTTAAGAGAGTTCTCGGGGTCTTTATTGCAGCCAAAGGCAATTCATGGTACTAGAATAACACATTATAGCAAATAGAAAGTAGCAGATTCTAGACTAGGATGGCCTTACAACACCATGGCAAAAGAACAAGAATTAAACCTAGCAAAGAAAGCAAGCCTCTACATTCTTAAAATGTTACCAGTTCACCCAAAAAAGAAAAAAACTGCTCCTAGCCAGCAACAACAAAATCACTTAATCATTCAATAATAAGCTAAACATAGATATATTTACACAGGAAGAGAATTGACAGATTAAACCATGATATATTGAGGTAGCATAACCAAGAAAAGGGACACACGTCACTTTCTTGACATATTGCTCAGTTATCCGTAGGTAGTTCATTACATCGGTTTTGGGCAAAAAAAAAAATCAGAATTATACAGAACAATTTCGCATGATATCACGTATCAACTTCTCTAGAGAACAGTGCTTATAGTTTCACCAAGATGCAATGCTTGTCTATCACATTCAATTACACAAGTAGACAGCTCCATTTGAACAAGGTACCCATCTGGTATTATATATGAGATAATCCAGCAACGGTGACACAAAGCTTTCGTCCAATCAATCGCATAAAACATATGGGCGAGAAACGAACAGAATCACAAGCACAAGAAAAAGGCAAGAAGAGGCCAAGAGCCATACCCAGGGTCCACGTTGAGAATGTCGCACAACTCGATGTTGATCGCCCAATCCGGACCAATCAACATGTCGCTCGTTGCCCTCTCAGCGCAAGCCGCCGCGTTCGCCATGGGAACCCCCCTGCGTACCAAGCTCTCCATAAATCCCCCACCCGAGAAGCCCAATTCCCACACAAAAACAAAACCCTAGAATTCCCGATGCTTATTTTTTCTTGCAGCACCTCATTCAACAAGAACCCCAAAAACAGCAAAAATAACACCAGATCTTTTCTCAAGTACAACAGAAAAGAAAGATCACCAACCGCAATCGCAACAAAAACCGTCAAAATTCACAGCCCAAAACAGCATCGCATCAAAAGCATTCAGATCAGAGGGGAAAAAACAAATAATCCAATCTTCCCGAGCCGAAATCAAAACGATTTCCAGATTTTCCAATTCCGAGTTCAAATTGAAGACCAGAACAGAAGCTTTTTGTGATTTTTCAGTACAAGGATCTACCTGCCCAAGAGAAAAGCGAAGAATTCGAGATTCTTTTCTTCAACGCTGGCCCGTCTGGATTTGGGTGGAGAGAGAGAGAGAGAGAGGTGGGGGGGCAGCTGGGCGCCGACTTTATATGGAAAGAAGTCGTCTGGGTTCGAGACGGTTCAAAGATAGGGAACGCAGGAGGCTGGAAGGAAGATAGCAAATGTGGACTTTTTATTCCTACTTTCCATTCCTTCCCACCAGTTATTGTCGTAGTTTTTTTTCCGTCCGCAACGACCAGGTATGTAAGGGCCTTCGGCCAACCATTTCTTTGCACGGGTCGGTGACGTTAGCCCCTAAGGCTTCTCTATCTCCATTTGGTGTGAAACTAAAGAGTCTCCCTCTTATCTAAAGCTTTCACTTTTGGAGCCATGTCCATGTGCGTCATGTCATGACTCTGATTAGGGATGTAAATGGGTTGTTGGTCCGATCTACCTCTATTTAAGATTCTGAACATGCTAGCATAAACATAGCTTTTATTAGAAACATATTGAAGGAGAAAGGAATAATTTCTTCTGATTAATCTAGGTGGTGTAGGTGATGGATGTTTATTCTCTTAATAGCGAGATATATGAGTTGTGTTTTTTTCCATGTTTTCATCCTATTGTGGTTGGCTCTTGCTTATTATCATTAGTAGTTTTATCCTTCAACAATGATATGTTTAGGGATGGTATCCATAGATAAAGCCAATAAGCATCAAATGGGAGATTGATAGCATATGGCACATTCTCAGCTGTCTAAAATATATTTAAAACAAGAACGAGGACATTTATCTATAATCAAGATAGCTGCATTTGACTTAGGCAATATCGGCACAGATGGGAGATATGATGGTTAGGATCCATTGGATAATCCATCTTCTTGGCTTATCTTTTTATGAGGATTTGTGGTACTTCCAAGTCTTGAAAGATCATGGGAGGAGTCAGAAGGTTGGCTCCAAATATTCCGGGGGCTTGATTGGTGCTTCAGAAATCTGAGACATAAGATGAAGCAAGAAGCAAAATCGGAGAATCCATAACATGATATCAGAGCTTGTGATGCCAAGGATGATTGACGTTCGAGCGATATCATGGGTCTATAATTTAGCATCAGAGCTAGGTGATGCCTCGAACGTTGTAGACGATAATATTTTTTACATCAAAATTATATAAATTAATAATATTAAAAAATCATCCTTTTATTTACGTGCATGCTACATCAGGATTTTTGGCAATAATGAGGACGGTATCACCTTGCATACTAAGGTGAGTGCTCAATGATGCAAAGCAATTGTTACAATCATGTCCTCAAGTTAATTAACTTGTATTAAGTAATGGATCCATCACCAATTTGTGTGAGTGGATGGCATGCTTAGTTGGAAGGGAAAACATTGGCACTTTCATCATTTGTCTACTTGAAATAGTAGCATGTGAATTACAAAATAAGAACAGAAAACAGCTACAAATGGGGATGCACCAACTTTTAATGAATGACAATTGTTTAAAGATATCGTACTTGTGATTTTTGTCAGATTCCTTGAACATATCATCACCATATTAGAAGATGTTGTTGAGGTTGAAAACTCGTCTAAATATTTTATCATTATATTTGAAGTCTATATCTATATCTTTCATGACTACTAAATAAATTCTTATAATCTAGGTCGCCGGACATCATTACCTCAAAAGTGGTTTTGTTTTATGAGCTAAAAGACCTTCATTTAAAAAAAAAAAAAAAAAAAAAAAAAAAAAAAAAAAAAAAAAAGGATCTTACATTGCTAGCCGATGTTACTAGGTATTCTAAATCATTAATAATTCAAGTGAAGTTTTAAAGTGATTAATTGCAAAATGGATTGCTTCATTGTGTTTCAGACTATAGCACCAAAAGTGATTCATTAGTGCTTACCAAAAAAAAAAAGTGATTCATTAGTGATAATTAATGACCCTTTGATGTATCAAAGTTTGTCGTGCACTTATACTCAAATTAAAGATAGAAACAAACAGATTACTTTTGCAACTTCTTTCAAGAGAAAATTATAATTATTGGGTTCTGAAGAGGTATACGTCAAGTTGCAAGCTCAAATTATTTCTTAAAGTCATTTAGAAAATTATTGAATCAATATATTGGATATATTATACTTGAACCTTTAGATGCAAGAGATGGTAGGAAGTTTGTGCATCTGTTGGCTCTACGATGTAGAACGATTGTTCTTAACAATCTCAAACTTCTAAATCATCGAAGATAAAAAAATAATTTATCAATAAAATAATTGATAAAAGGTGTAGTTTATTCAGATTAATTTTTGTTTCAATATGGATTACCATTCGTCAAAAGTTCATATACGACATTGACTTGGCTAATATCTAATCAATGCTTGGCATCGCAATCAAGGCTTTACTAAAACCACTAATCTACATCCATATTCTTTTCAGTGTGCCAAGGCCAGGATATAACCAAGTTACTTGGGTGATAGAGAATTATTGTGGACCCAAAGGAGAGATTAAATTTTCCTTTCTTGCCATGCAAGTCTAAGCAAACCTAAAGACCCAATGATAATCTAAAGTTTTAGCAAAAGGACAAAAGGCGGTGCGTGATCCGATCACATCCATTATCTCTTGCTTATTCCGTATGTAATAGTTCTATTTATTTGATCAAATAATTTCTCCACATTTTCAAGCCAGCAAGACTGGCTTTATATGATGATGGATGGCTAATGATTCATAGTGAGCAGCTATTATGTTTTTAAAGCTATCATCTGTGAGTCATTAGGTGTCCATCATAAAAAATGCCAGTCACGATGTTTTGAGAAAAATGAAGAAATTATTTATCAAATTAGTCAAAGACCCGCACGTTGCATAGGATCGAATATATAAAAATAATATTTTAAATATTTTTTTCAAGTGGTACTTCAAACACTTTAGCTTTCTAGTGAATGAATCATATGTAATTTTTTTCTCAAAAAAAATTATTTTTATTATAAATTATTTTAAAAAATATAAAATAAAGAATAAGATATGTAGCCGGTATAAAGTAGACTAAAATATAATTAAGAATTTAACATAACAAAAAATGATTTTATCAGTCTTTATCAATAATTTGAAGCTTTCGTTTCTTCTTAGGGGTTGCTATGTCACCATCTTCGTTGGCAATTTCTGATTTTACCATATCTGTTTCTGATTCATACTTTTCTGGTATAGTCTTTGATAGTATTCTTTCTTTTTTATAGGATTGAGAATGATTTAAAGATGATGATGATTGTACTTCTCTGATATCGTCATTGCTTGAGTCATGTACCATCATGTAACAAAAAAATAAAGTACAGTTATAAATTACATCATGTTTGAGAGAAAATAGTCCATTATGTAATTATCTCTGTTAAGTTGATGATTTTGTAGTCATTTTCTAATTTTTTATCTGCTTCATGAGTCTTCATCACTGTATAATTTTGGAAGCCTTTTTTTCAAATTGTAGTCATTCAACCTAATTTTGAAAACCAATGATTTGTATAGGAGGTCTTGAACTTGATCAAGAATACCGGCTGAACTAATATTTGTATTTTTCACCAACTCTGAAGCAGTGATTCCTAATAAGCTTTCAACTTGTCTGTTGAAAAGAGTCATTGTTGCTGTGTCGGAATGGTCCTTCATCCTTACATTAATCTTGAACCTTGTTTAATTCTATAATGTATTAGTATCATAATTTTGGACTTTATTAATTATGTTATTTTTATAGCTTTGTAAGAATGTATTATCTTGGAATTGGATAGTCAACAGAGATATTGCATTTCCTGCATTTGTATTTGTTGTTTGATATTGTTACTTTTCTTATACAGTTTGTTGAGGACACGTAGGACCATCCAAACCTCTCTTCAATACCAACAATAGTTGCACATACTGTAAAGATAACATTCTATACAGAAGAGAGAAAAGAATACTAGTTTTGATATAAAATATTTATGTGATAATTGTATGTAATGTTGACTGACATCGATTTCTGTTTGTCCCTGCATTTTCTTTAGCTGCTGTAGTGTTCTTCTATTATAGAACATTTGTTCATGCAGGAGTTTATATGCATCACTTTGTGAGTACAGCTGTTGTATTGAGCTTGTTACCTTCATGAATCTAAAATTTTTTAAAATATTAAATAGATTTATCATTGTTTAATTAAAGTTTTGTTAGTATATATACCTCTATTTGAGTTTTGCTACTTCTGGGACATCAATGTTTTCATAAATTTTTGTAGCACTGGTAAAGAAGAGGTTGTATTTATTTATATGTCAAAGATGAGAGTAATTAATTATAAAATTAAAAAAACTTAATTATATATATAAATATTTTATTACCTTGGAACATCTTCACAGTTGTTGATGTCACAATAATGATGCAGGACGTGATTTCATCTTTATTCTTTTCAAAACTGATCTCGTTTATTACTTTTCTTCAAAGTGTGATTTTAATATTTTCATTGCTGAAAGATTTATGTAGTCATATGTATAAATATTGTATGTATAATATAGGAAAGAAAGATCTTTTTTTTTTATAGTTGTAAAGATACTTGCCTTTCAAGTAGTAGCTCAACATTTCTTTTAGAAATTATTTTTTCTCTTGCTTGTATGTTTTCCACTTCACTTATTCCACTAAGCCTTCCAATGATATCTATAACAATGGTAAAAATAATTATATTATATCAAATATTGAGAACAAAATATATTGAGCTATATGTGGTGTATTTTTATTTTTTACCTGTCAGATATATATTTTATTGCACTTTTCAGATATAAGAGATATATCTGCAAAGTGAAAGTAGAATAGTGGAATCTAAGTCATTGGAGTCTATACTTCTCTAAGAATTATTGTGAAGTAAAAAATTATTTGCATATTATTCGAAACAGCTTTATACTTTGAGTAGGCTTGAATAATTTTGAAATTTGTTATGAAGTATCAGTGATCTTTTTGTATTTTTTGTCTAAATTTCTCAACTTGGGCGTTGCACACAATGGCTTGTATCATTGTCATCTATAACATTAGAATAGGTAAATTTTTATATTTCATAGTTAAACGCGTGTTTTATGTAAATATATTTTGTGCCTACCTTTTTATCCAATAGGATCAATTCCTATCCGATGTTCTTATTTATCTTTGTATTGATTGCTTGCCACAGGCGTATAACTCTAGCTTTGATGGTCCATGTGTCTTATTCAGTAGAGAGTTTACTTAAAAGTGAGTACTTCTTGATATCCATTGACCTACAAAATTTTAAGCATAAGAAAAGACTATGTTTCAAAATGGGTTAGGAACGAAAGTAAGTAGAAAAAGAGAATTTATATTATGTTGTTTAATTTAGTGATAAGTGATGTTCATACCATTTAATTAGCATATTTTATATTAGTAAAAATTTCTAGATACACAATATTTTTTGCATGGCTTGGATCTTCGGCTTCTTCATCTAGTACCAGTATGTGTAATTCACTTTTGCTTGTAACTCTTTGATAGAGCGACATATAATTGTCCATGACAAAAAACTTGCTTGGGTAAATATAAACCAACATGATTTAATGTTTGGCCTTGGCTTTTATTATAGTCATTGCAAAGCAAATAGATATAAGAAACTGTCTCCTTCAGAGATTGAATGGCCATCTTGATTCATTGGGTGATAAAATTAGTTGAGGAATGAACACTTTTTGGCCAATGTTCTCTCCGGTGATGAATTTAGCTTGCACAAACCATTTTCCAAGTTGAGTTACAATAAGCCTTATACCATTCCATAAGCCAGCACTTTGATTTATGTTGCGAAGCAACATGATAGGAACACCATTTTTTAGTTGAAGAGCATGATTTGGTATGCCAATAAATTTCAATGAATTAAGAAACTTCATTAGATAAAGGGCATCATCATCACCTAAGTTTGTTGAGTTTCGACAAATTAAATCTGAGCTGAAGTATGTTCTTTCTTTTGTTGAAATTAGGTCCAGTATATGGTCATTTATTTTGTGGACTATTTCATTTTTTGATGTAAGAATGGCTTTTTCTTGCAAGAAATGCTCATCTATCATTTTAGTGGCCACATCTTGATAAGTGACTTCAACTATTTTTTGTATTACATTGCAATTGCGATCTATCATAAGCTCATATAGAATCTTAATCCATTGCTCACTAGTGTTAGATGCTTCTTTACCATCTCCAACATTAAGGATCCATTATGCAAACTCGATACTTGAACTTGTGCAGGCACCATTTTCCAAATGCATATTTTTGTGCATTCGATAGATCTCAAAATGTTGCCATAGGTATGATGATTTAATGGAGGCATCTACTATATCTTCTCTCCTGCCTTTAGGGATAACTAATAATATTTGGCGAAAGTCTTCTCAAGTATCATTGTCCTTCCACCAAATGGTTTGTTAAGACTATCTGGCAAAGTAGACCGTAATATATCTTTGAGTGTATGGTCTAGTAACTCAAAATAATATTTATGTGCCATTGGTGCTTCATTCCATATAATAAGACTTGTTTTGCTCAATAATTCTGCCAATTATATTCCTTATTTTATCTTACATATTGTATCTTCTGTTAAGTTCAACGAGATATGAAATCTTGAATGGACAGTTTTACCTCTAGGAAGTAGTAATGATGCAATTCCAGAAGATGCTACAGCAAGAGCAATATGGCCCTCTGACCTTTGTTTTGCCAAAATTATTTTCCATAGATAAGTCTTTCCTGTTCCTCCATGGCCATAAATAAAGAAAAGCTTGCCTTCTTTCGTCATTGTTGATCTGACAACTACTTCAAATATTTTAAGCTGGTCTGCATTTAAGCTACTGTAAAGCTTTTTGAATTCTATCTAAAGTTCTTTTCTATTGTAATTTATCTCCTCAGTAAGAAGTCTGTTGTTTAATTCTTGTAATAAGGATGCATTTAGTAATGGAATGCCCCCATAGTCTCTTAACGATTTACCTGATCTTTGTAGTATTTGTTCAATCTCAAATAATGCATAGCTTTATATCTATCTTTTAGTTAGATGAAGCTGTGGCTGATCTAACTTTCTCCTTTGTATATATAACACATCTTCTGATAATATTTTTTAATTAAAAATTCAAAGTTTTTTGGGATTAGTAACTTCACAGTAAAGCAGTAGCGTTGCAAAAAGTTCTCGCAGTTGATGACCAGATCTCCAAAGAAATGCTTCTTGTAAACAATTGTGTCATTTTTTATCATCATCAAGCAATCCAAGAGCGTAGCAAGCTGTCTTGAATGTTGGGTAGAGGACTCCGTTTACTGTTCGAATATTTTCAAAGGATGTAGAACCCCTAACAATATTTAGTAACATCCTTAAATAATAACGTTCGTCACTTACAGGATGGGCGTAGAATATTCTATCCATACTTCTACCAAACTTTCTTTTCTTCCACTCTAGAATATCTTTGTGCCATATCCATTTTGTGGGAAACTCAACATAAGTTAATTCTCTAGTTTCTTCATGTTGCTCGTTTGCCTTCATCCATTCCGTGAACATTGTTCTATCAACTCCTAATTTTTTTAGTATATTTTCTAAATTTATAGTATCAAAAAATATTATTGTTTATACATCTGGAAGATGAAAATTAAGTTTCTCAACTGAAGGATCTTTATAATTGATGGCTAATTCGAAAATTCTCCAACAGGCCTCTAATGCTGAAATATATTTGCAGTCCAGATAAGCTTTAATCTCATCAACCTTGATGGTTCTACTTGCAGATACATGCACACTGTCAGTATTTATTTTTTCAATGACTGCACTGACTCTGTCATGGCATTTATTTATGTACTTAAATAAGTATTTAATTGATCATAAATGATTGCAAAATTCAACATTTATGTATGCCTGATACTTTATTAAGAGCTTTCTGTTGTAAGGCACCATATAAGCATTATCCAGTTCGACTCCATTTTTTGTCATGGTGTTGCCATTGTTTCTCCTTCTTGGAAAGCCTTCTTCATCCAATATAGTTTGGTTGTTATATTTTTTTGAAAAATATTTGATGCAACGATTGTCAACCATACATGGAGAAGATAATCTGCTTTTACCACATGGACCATGCATCATATATGTTTGAACAACAAAATAACCTTCAAGATCTTCAATTTTATTCGATATTTCTATACTGATTATTTTATCAATGTACAAAGGATCTGCATGCTTGTCATCAGGATGCAGAAAAACCAACATGTGTGCGTGAGGGAGACCATATTTTTGAAACTCAATTGTATAGATAACTATATGTTTGTAATGACAAACGGTCAACATTATGGCTCAAATAACCATGCTACTAACAATAATATACGTGCTATAAGAAATAAAATTTTTTTCTTACGTATGAAAGAAACTTACTTGCAATAGTATGGCTAAAGTATTTTTTCTTTCTTATGTCAGATAGTAGTTCCAGAAGTTTGAGGTGAAACACATGATTCACTACATCAGCTTTGTCTTCCAGTTTTTGGTATGAATCAGTCTCATCCATAAATTTTTGTATTTCTGGCCATTTTGGGTTGCAAGTAAAAGTGATAAAAATATCTAGATAGCCAGCCCATCTACAAATTACCATTGCATCTTGGTAGTTCTGTACCTTATATCGTGGACTCCCAATATGGGATGATAGAAGGATAATTATTTTTTCAATAGAATGTGCTATTGTGTCCCCACATGAAACAACATCTTGCACTCCTTTGAATTGATTAGATCATAGTGTTGCTTGGTTTTCTCTTATCCAAAGAAATCTTTGTTCTTCAATTGCAGTGTAAGCATCAACTATGAATTGTTGGAAAAAAGGACCATCCCTTAACAATAGGTCTGATTCACCGATATGTTGTTGCAGTCGGTAAGCATAGTATTATCTCATGATCAGCATTTTTCTTTTATGGGTTTTGCTATCGGAATGAATCCTGTGTTTGATGCCCATTCTATATCCATCCTCACCATAAGGGAATAGTAAGGAATATTGCATTGCCATGAAAGTTGGGTGTAATTCAATAATTCTTTGAAGCCTCCTTGTCTAGTACTCGATTATTATGTCTCTTCTCCTATTTTTCTTGTCAAAATTACTAACTATCAATGCAGCTACTTTAGAGCAAGTTTGTAAGTTATATTGATGACCATCAGTCTTGCGATCGGTTATGAGTCATAACCATAGCTCTGTGTCATTTTTTTCACCAAAACCATCTTTTCCTATTCTAAATGACTGTACCAGAATATTATTAGCATTTAACATATTAATTAATTGTAGCATTATGGTTGGATCCAAATATGAGCCCTGCATTTGTTTCTCAATAACTGATATTCTATTTTTAACTTCATGCTCAGTATCATATATATATAGCTGTGCAAACTATGAATTTTCTTCTTTAGGCGGTAATAACGATCTAATTTTATGATAATTCTATTCATTGATTTAGAATACATATGGCCCACTACCATCATTAATTTTTCGATCAATATGGCCGCCCATTGATGTGAAGGAAAACAATGAATTATAGGATCTAATATTATCTCGAAACACCTTTGATTAACTTCCCCCTCTATAATCCATTAAAGTCTTCAATAGTGGAGGTAGTTCTTTAAGCAAAGGTAGTTGCACTTTTTCTGTTTGGCAACATATGCTAAATTTTGGACTCTTATTGGTGCATGACCTATTTTGCCTCTCTTCATACCAGACTTTGGCTCCATAATACTCACATATGCATGGTGGTCCTCCAAAGGCATATATTTCTGTTATACAACCTATGGGTCAATAAATTTTAGAGAAATAATCTATTAGATTTTATGTAATTTAAATAAAAAGATATATTACATATGTTATAAACTAATTTATATTTACTATAAGAAAATTACCGACCAAAGTATTTTATTTTTGAGTCATTCTTTTTTGTATGAGAATTTTTTGCGACGTCGTCGAGCAACATGGGCTATTTCATCTTTGCATGGTAGTGCACTGTGAAAATTGTAAACTGAATGGTTGCCTGATTGTCGTAACCTTTTTTGTGAAAGAATAAATTTTCGACGCTGTTGAGCAGTGCGAGCTGTCTTCTATACCGTATAAAAATTTAGCTGATAATACCACTATGAGATTACCAATCGATGATATGATAGGTGATTGCTCAACATGAATATGCTTGTTCTTGGACACATCAGGGCGAAGCGAATTGACATCTCGCAATCATTTTGTATCAGAAGTAGTTGACATAATTTTACAACTCGATGGGGCTAGTTCTTTATCAAAAGATTTGATGGAGCAGTTGCTCTCTATTCTAGCATAATCTTTTACTACTATAATAATATATAAATAATAAAATAATATTCATTCAAATTTTTAGGATCATTTCATATTCTTAACTACCTATATAAATATACTTTAGTTATAACAATATATAGAAATAGGATTCAATATAGTTGTTTATTCGTTCAAGGCTTTAATTTAATACTTGAAAGGTTATTAGGTAGTAGGAATACAGACTTGATTATATAAATTCTAAAAATTAAGGCAATCATTTTTTATAAGAGTTTAATAAAATACTTATAAAATTATTTTTTAAAAAAATAAAAAATCTATTCAATACAAGCAGTGGAAGCAAATTTTTTATACAATGTACCAATATTTATTATAGCGATAAATAGTTTCAACAAACAAAACAAAACATAACAGTAAATGAAAAAAATATATAAATAATTAAGAAAAAATAAGAAGTAATATATGGTGATAATGAAGGAGACCCTTATCTCTATTGACGATAATTTATCCTTTGAATCTCGATATACATCTTGATCTATAAAGGTATTTATTTGAAGATCTCGTATCCAAAAATTATTCTCCTATAGAATCAATCAAAAAATCATAATTATTATAATAAAATAATAAAATATAAATTATTTTATTTAAATCTGTCATAAGTCATCAGGGTCTACTCCAAATGCTCTAATTTTAAAATAAATAATTAAATAATTTATCTCCTAAAAAATAATTAAATAATTTAAAATTTTTTGTGTATGCGATTATTGGACATAATGAAATATTATCTAACCATGAAAAAAATCATTTCTCCTATTATTCTATATATATATTAATTTAAATATTCTATTTTATTTTATTTATTTATTTATTTTATTTTTTCTTATTTTTTAAGCATTAAATTATATATATACACTATTTAAATATTTTAAATATTTATTTATTTTATTTATTTTTTATTTTTTTTTATTTTTAAGCATTAAATTATATATATACACTAATTTAAATATTTTAAATATTTTATTTTATTTTATTTATTTTTATTTTTTTTTATTTTTAAGCATTAAAATTTTTTTTCTTATTTTTTAAAAATTAAATTTAATATATATACACACTAATTTAAATATTTTATTATTTTATTTATTTATTTTTACTTATTTTTTAAGCATTAAATTTAATATACTAATTTAAATATTTTATTTTATTTTATTTATTTATTTATTTTTACTTATTTTTAAGCATTAAATTTAATATATATATTAAATTTAATATATATATTAAATTTAATGCTTTATATTAAATTTAATATTTAAAAATATGAAAAAATAAAATAAAATAAAATAAAATATTTAAATGTATGCATATCATTGGACATAATGATATATTATCCAATCATGAAAAGAAAATCATTTCTCTTATTGTTCTATATATATTATTTTTCTTTATTTATTTTTTTATTTTTTCTTATTTTTAAGTATTAAATTATATATACTAATTTAAATATTTTATTTTATTTCATTTTATTTATTTTTTATTTTTTTATTTTTTCTTATTTTTAAGCATTAAATTATATATATACCAATTTAAATATTTTAAATATTTTTATTTATTTTTTTTTTATTTTTTTATTTTTAAGCATTAAATTTAATATATATTAAATTTAATACTTTATATTAAATTTAATATTTAAGAATAAGAAAAAATAAATAAAATAAAATAAAATATTTAAGTTAGTATATATATATAACAATATCCCTTTCCCAGCCTTCGTCACCAGTGGCCCCCGTGCCCCCCTCCCCCTTCGTCGGTGCTTCCCTCCCCTCCGCCCCCGCGCCATCTTTCGAGTACTGGTGGCCATCGCTACCCCACATCCCGACCGACTTTTCGCCATCGATCACCATCAGCAACCACGCCCCTCCCTTCCATATACACAAAAAAATGAAAATAATCACCTTTCTTCCACCCCCATCCCACCACCCCCACCCCCCCCCTCTGGGTACCTATCATCCCCATCCCCTTCGTCTGCTATACCAAAAAGCAAAAAAAAAATCTCCCTTCTCTCCTCCCCTACCTCGTCCCACCCCCCTCCCTAAAGGCGGCGCAGTCCTCTCCTAGCTTAAATCTAGCAACGACGCTACTCGACTCACAGAGGAAGCTGTTTCACACGATCCCCAACAACCGCCCCCACCCAAACTTCTCCGTCTCCAAGCTCTCTTCCCTATCCACCTTCGACACTATCTTCTTCTTCTCCCTCGCCGCCTCCGACGGTGGTGTGGTCCTCTTCCTAGCCTAAATTCGGTAATTTTCTAGGAGATTACTCAATGAATCAGAGGATTATTACCTGCTCCGATGATATTTTGATGCGGTGAGATGTGGTGGGGGTGGAGGCAAATCTTTAATATGAGCTATTTCGATCTTTCATGGGGAGGTCGAGGGAAGTAATAGAGCTGGAGACTCCTTTCGACGATGGTTCCGAGTCTGATTGGGAGGAGAAGACTCCCACTGATTTTTTTTTTTAATTTTATGCTTTGAGATACGTATAAGAATTCCGATCATGACACATGGCGTATTAGGAGACTTTTGGGATCTTGCGTTGGCAATACCACGATGCTCCTCCATGGAGTATCATATATATATATATATATATATATATATATATATATATATATATATATATATATATATATATATATATATATGATAAATAGAACTATTGTATGTAAGATAAGTAATAAATATATTTTTTTGATATAAAATTAATAAAATATTTTTAAGATGAGGAAAAAGATTTTTTTTAAATATTATATTTTTTTTTCTTAAAAATAAAAAATAAAAAATAATAATAATTATGATGATGATGATGATGATAATTAAATAATTTTTTTCCGTGTCTCCACTACTGTTACGCAGGGCGCTCTCTTCCCAACACCCAACCGCACCCAACGAAAACATGAGGATGGGGCAATGGACCACATCACATGTCAGCGTGAGCGAAAGATAGGGTGTTTTCTTGAGAAAATCCCGTGAAAAGCGCCGGTCGCTTTCGTACGAACTCCTTTCTCGGACGCGTAAAGCATTTCTACTTCGCCTATGTATAAAACAGCAATTTCTATGCATATTTGCTTTGACACGTACCATTTCAAGTGGAGCCCATACTATACAGTACATTCTAGTTTCTCACCAACCAGAAAAAACTTGATTCCCTGTTTCCATATCCGTAACAAATCCACTTACCGAACACAGCCAGGGATCGTCCGATCCGACTAATTTTAGCTAAATAGGATGTGACCAGCTATACCAAACCGTGCTCAACATTAGGACAGTCACGGGATTTCATAGACCTTTTTATAAATTTTTCGGTAAGGATAATATTAAATCTCCATCAAATTTTTAATATTTATAATAAAATAATTATAGTATATTTTATTATTATAGAGTTTTATTTCGAATATGATTTAAAATAAATTTAATATCTAAATTAAGATTAAAAAATCATGTCCTATAAACATACATAGGATGCATTTTAAGAAGAGCTTTTTAACATATTAATAAAATTTTTGAAAAAAAATTCTCTATCAAACGGGGAATCTTCAATTTAGTTTATTTCTATTTACATATTAATCTTTAAAGTATAATTACAATAATCAAATCACTTCTTTTTTTTTTTTTTTTCCTATTGCATCACATTATTTGTTGATTTTTTTTACCTATTTTTTAAAAAGAAAAGCAATTGACACATTCTAAACTTTTCCTTATAATGATATCTGCCTTTAAAACGCAGAGGATATACGTAGTAGTAGTAGTAGTTTCTTTTTCTTTACATTATTTTTTTTCACGCTCACATATATTGATAAATAAGTGGTTTCACGTACACAAAAGCGTTCACTTGCATTTCATTTCAGGCAAGGTTTGTATCTCCCGTTTGTAAAAAGATAAACCTATCATTGGATCATGTAAGGGTCGCTTCAAGATCCATATAAATGAATAAATAAAAAAAATTGGAATGCTTTGAGAGCACCATATATGCAAGGAGATATCCAACAGCCATTGCAGAAGAAGATCAACCACGCTTTCATGTGAAACTTACAACCTGAATATCTTATATTTTGTGCAGAGAGTTGATGCTGGACTTGGAGGGTCATGGCAAGAGTGTGTCGCATATTTTATAGCATCTGCGCTAATGGGGGATCACTATTAGAAATAAAAGCTTCACTGGTAGATAATTTTGTTAGAAAAAATTATAAAATTCATCAAAAAAATATTTTTGATGGTTTTTCTATGGATTATCATTGATCAGAAAAAATGACGTCAGTAATTTTTCTGATAGATTGTATCCATCAGAAAATATTCTGACAGATTTATGATGGATAATTCGTCAAAAATATGCATTCCACATTCTCCAACAAATGTTATTTTTTCATCAAAAAATATAATTGTGACAGAATGTTCTCATAGATAGTCCGTCAGAATTTTTTTTAACAAACTATCTGTTAAAAAAAAATTTACGACTTCGTATAGATTTTTCATCAAAATTTTTTTTTTGATAGAATATCTGTCAAAAATTGATCATTATTGTGTTTGAATTTTATTCTATTCATTGACAGATAATCTGTCACAAAATTTATAGATGAAAAATCAGTTAGAAATCCGTCAAAAATTCATCAAAAATTTATAAACCTGAAACGAATCTCAAATTTAACAAAACAAAATATCAAGATTCACCTGTTAATACTTAATCACTTATATCATGTATATTCAAGATCCAAAGTTTACCATCAAGTGTATTAAAATATATCAAATACTATATAATAAAAATTCTTCACATATTTATAATAGTGCATTACATATATAAAGTTTAAATTTAAAAGATCTAATATCTAATCAATCAGCAGCTGAAGGATTGTTGCCATCAGAAGGGGAAGGTGGAAATTGGCCTGAAGGTGGTATCTCCATACCCCTTGAACGTGCCCAAGTTTCAAATAAGTGAAGAATTTGGGCCATCATCTGAGATATAACTCGTGCCTCAACTCGTGCCTCTATCTCGATAGTCTTTGTCTGCAAGCGTTCCTTCATCCATTTGTTGAGCATCTCCTCAAATTACTCCTGTGTCCAATTAGGTTAGGATGAGGAGCTGTTTGCCTGCATGCAGGAGTAGGATACAAAAGGACCTTCAAGTATAGATGTTGCTTTTACTATAGATCTAAAGCCATATAATCGATCCTTATTAGGGCCTCTAGTTGCTTCCATCCATGCATTAGCATCAAAAGAAGGCTGCAACGATGTATCATCACCATACTTGGCTAAAATAGTCGATGCATAAGACACCTGCAAGTATAATAAATATATAAGTTCTCAAGTAGTAAGTAACATATCAAAATAAAATAAATTAATGACTTATAGCAACTTTGTTTGACTTGGCATCGACATATTCTGATTTTCTCTTCAGTGTATGAGTGCGGCTGAATAACTCCATGTGATTTGGTTCTCTACCATACTTCTGCATCTACACTCAACAACATATAATATTTTTGAATAGTAAAAAAATTTAAGACCAAGTACTTAAAATAATTAAAATTATATTTATAACTTATTAACTCACCATTCTTTTTTTGTGTGCCATAATGGGTATCGAACCACATGAATGTTTGGTAATGGATCCCTCCTTCTCTATCATCCAATTAGCATAGCCGGCTTCAGACTTCTCTAGCCATTTTTCTTTAGTCCAATAATCATCAATGAGCTTCTCCCATATACCAGGTTTCATCCATTTAGGACCTAATCCTTTGCACTCCTCCATAGAAATCTTATAATCACGATCCTTCTCTTCCTTTACTTTATCTTTTGCCCTTTTTCGTTCTTCACTGAGAATGCTTCTAAATTTTTCAGATGCTGTCATATGATAAGCTTCAAGAACTTATGCATGCATTTTTGGAGTCCATGTGTATGTGGCCCATTATCATGTTAATAAAAAATTATAAAATAATGAACAATAGTGATCTGTATTATATAACATAAACATTTATATATGTATTTTACTACTCACCTAAAACCGTCACCAAATCTCATGTTTGGTGCATTCTGGCACCAAAATCGGAGTACAACTCTTTGATTGTGGTCGTGATTGCTCTGATGATCTTAGGATCATGAAATCAAAATAATTATTCATGTAACATCAAAATATAATACTAGTAATTTTTATAAACTAAAAATAATTTAATCATCGCATACTTTTCATCATCTACCGTAATATATTGCCTTGTTGATGGATCCGCAGGCTCTGGAGTCTTTTGATTTAGCCCTCTTATCCTTGATGATGTAGACAGTGGCGAATTGATCTCTGGTATCTAATCTAATGATGGACCACTATCTCGAGTATTTATAGAATAATTAATACCATCTACAGTATTAGTCGTATCATTTTGTCCTTGGTGGTTAGAAGAAGTACCCTACAGGCCCTGTGTATTAGATATAGGAGTGTCCTAAATGCTTTGCGAGTATAATGGTAGCCTCCTGCTAACCCTATCAACAAAAGTAGTATGATGATGGTGCGATGTCGTCCTCTACTATCTCTCCCGCCTCCCCATAAACTACTTGCATCACTTCATACTACGATACTATTTGGAAGAAAATAATTTTAGTCAAATATAATTGAAATATAGTGAAAATTGTATAACGACAATAAATATCACTACTATAAAAAAGGACTACGACAGCGGTTCGTAACCACTGCCGTAGCCCAAAAAATCGCTGCCATAGGCTATGACAACGATTTTCTAACCACTGCTACTACGGTCGTCGTCGTAGCTCTATGACAGCAGTTGTTTGAACCGCTGCCATAGATAGCCTATTACAGCAGTTTATAAACTGCTGCAATAAATTGACCTATAACAGCGGTTATGTAATCGCTGCCATAGTTAATCTATAGCAGCGATTATATAACTGCTGCCATAGTAATCTATAGCAGTGATTTCTTAATCGTTGCGATATGTCTAATGCAGTGGTTGGCACCATTTATACTAAAAATCTATGATAGCAGTTGGCACAAATATGACAGCGATTATAAAACCACTACCATAGATCTTGAATAATTAAAAAAATAAAATTTTTATTTTTTTATATATTTTATCTGATAAATATAAATATATAATATAAAAAAATATAATAAATATAAAAATTATTTTAAAATACCAAAATTTTATTACCAAATAAAATTTATTATAATATTTTTTTAAAAAAAATAAAATACATCAAAAGTTTTCTAAATTTACATCATCATCATCATCACCGAGAGCCGAAGTCGGAGTCAGAGCAAGAGCCGAAGCTGGAGCCAAAGCCAGAGCTGGAATGCGGACCAACATATCCTCGAAGTCCGTGACAGTCCTAACCATTATTACTATAGTGAATGAAGCCTCTAATGAACTAACACGAACATAAATAGTAAAAAGTTTGCCAAAAAAATATTGATGTTGTATATAGCAAATAGTAGAACTGTATGCATGACTAGAGTAATGACATTCTGCTTCTTTTTTTTTGGGTGAAGGTAGCAGCATTTTATTAGATAGGCATAATATACAATGAAGCCATAGCCATACCAAAGTTGTGACAGTTCGATCTTCAAGGTACATAGTCTTAGATAGAAAATCAATGTCAATTGTAGCCTATTCATCAAGAATAAAAAACTTGTAAGAACATCACACATGAAGAATAAAAATAAATATAATAAAATACATTCACTTTTTTTATTCTACAAGCATGGTAGAATATTGAAATGGTAGCGAGAGCAAGAAAAGATGACAAAGAGCAACTTGAATATTGACCAAAAAAATTAAGTTGTACAATAAACTTCTATCCTCATTTTTTAAGAATACACAAAGAGATATAATCAATTAATAGTTCCAAAGGAAATTCTCTGTTCATCTGTAATTTAAAAGATGTCCGTTCATCTAAGCTTTTTTGAAGAAAATTAATGAGAACTATAATCCAGCTAATCTCTAAAGACTGCACAGTATGCCACCTCATAGAACAATTTGAAAGACCTTAAATAGATTCTTTAGAAATTAGTTGATCCATCATCTTAAAAAAGGTAATTTAAAAGATGCCCGATCACTACAATATAATGCATAAAACTATTTGAAGAAGTAAAATTTAAATTAGCAAAAATTGAATAGAAATGAGAAATAATATAACATGCATTGACATAAAAACTTAACTTAAAATTAAAACATATGATGGATTCCATTGGGTCACAGCAACTTGAAATATCATAAGTCCAATGAGAGTCCCTAAAAGTTATGTTAAATGTGTCCGATAAGATAGGCAAAAAAATGGAAAACAAATAATTTTCAAAAGTAGACTCAAATGCAAATAGAAACGAATCAAGACAAAGTCAAATTTGGTATTCAAGCTTTGGCAGGTCAGCCAATTAAGAATTAAGACATAAATGATGATTTTAAGTGGCTTAATATGCAAATGATATGTAAACATGCCTACCTTATTTTGATATAGAAAAAGATAGTTTCCAAGAAATAAATATCAACAATAATTTGAAAATGAACCAAGATGCTGACTATCGCAGTGAATAAGAAGGCATTGTTAGATGTTGGTTATCAGTTTATTTCTATAAATTTCATTAGGCTGCATTGATATAAATAAAAGTTTTGAAAAATAGATAATAGATATTTCACCTCTGGCGCAACATTTCAATGATGGAGCCAGAGGGATAAGATTAGACCCCGTCCTTCCCTCTCTCGCTCTCTCGATCTCCCACTCTTCCTCCCTCGATCTCCCTTGCCGACAAGACCAGACCCCCTCCCTCCCAATAATGGCAGCGAAGTCGGATCCCTCATTTCCTCTCTCAAGTATAGACCTATCGGATATTCGGATTTGGATCCGGTACCAATAATTAAAATTAGGTTCGGATCTGAATATCCAGATTTCAATCCGAACCCAATCTATTGATAGATCTAGTTCACAGCCATCGACATAGCACGATCCAAGACTACCGCCACGGCACAACCCAAAAACTACGCCATACAGATAATTATAATATTTATAATAAATATTTATAATATTTATTATAAATATTTTATAATTTATTATAAATATACATGATTAATAAATAATACTATAAAATTAAAAAAAATTATACCTACGACTATTAAGAGCGGATTGCACCGAAAGCTCTGAGGGTTGCCGACGACAATGCTAGAGAATGCGACGGTACTAGAGGTAACATGCGAAACAAAAGTAAGATAGTGAGATATAGAAGAGAGAAAACGAGAAAAGAGAGAGCAGGGGCGATCGGGGATGGAGGGCCAGGAGGAGGGGGTACAGTGACGAGGAGGCCGAAGGAGGCTTCGCACTCAACCGAGGGAGGGTCAGAATGGTGGTGGTGGGGGATTTGGCTGTTTTTTCGCACCGGAGTCGGAGGAGGATAGAGTGTGGGGGACATGGGGGCCGATGGAGGATCGAGGATGGATGGGGGTTCATCAGAGTGGGGGTTTCATAGGAGGCCGAGGAAGGGTCGGATGAGGGTTCGCCGAAGGAGGGGTTCACTGGGGACCAAGGGAGGGTCCGATGGGGGGTGGGGGGAGGGTTCGTGGGGGGGCCGAGCGAGGGGTGGAGTGGAGTTCGCTGGAAGGGGGGTTTCACGAGGGGTCGAGGGAGGGTCGAATGGGGGTTTCGTCAGAAGGGGATTTCGTTGGAGGTCGAGGGAGGGTCGGATGAGGGGTGGGGGGTCGGGTGGTGGGTGGCGGGTCGCGGGGAGGGGCGGCCAGGGAGGGAGGGGCCGGAGGTCGAGGGGGAAGGAGGGATGGCGTCGGTCGATGGGGAAGGAGGAGCGACGTCGATCGAGAGGGAAGGAGCCTTACCGACGATGAAGAGGAGGAGGAGAGAGAGATCGAGCGCGCACGGAAGAAGAAAAAATTTGAGAATTTTTAACCTAACCTATGACAGCGATTATCGAACCGTTGCCATAGATCTATGGCAGTAATTATCAAATCACTACCAGTGATTTTTAATAACCACTACCATAGGTTGAAAATAATTTTTTTTCTTATTTTTTTTTAAATATTATATAATTTTAAATTTAATATTCATCTTCATCATTCATTATCTAAATAATTATCATTAGAGTATCGTCACAAAAGATCGCCTCGATCCGATAACACTAGCTTTATCGATCAGAAAAATTTAATTTCGACGATCACAAATGATGATGTGATGATCTGATAGATGAAGATCTTCGATGGATCCGAAAAATCATAACAATGATTTCGATGATGTTTATAGCATACTATCAAAGTTTCACTTCAATCAGATATCGTTATCATGATCAATTTAGTATGGAATGATTTCGATCGTTAAATTAGAAACAAGCGATCAAAGGATTAAACGGCATTCGATTATGAGATAATTTTTTAGTTAAATAATCTTTATTATAATTTTAAATATTTTATATGGTGATGATAGTAAAATTTAAATTATTTTTATATAAATTATTCATGTTAAGCAGATATTGCAAAAGCATGAGCATAACAACCAGTGAAGTTTCAGAATGATTATCAGAAGACGTATAGTTTTAGATCGTTCTTTATCTCATGAGTTGAATTTTATAATCACCATCATAAAAAATGATTAAAATAGTAACCAAGATCATTTATAAAAAAAATTATCTCATAATCGGATACCGTTTGGTCCTTTAATCACTCATTTATCATTTAACGGCCAAAACTAACATATACTAAATTGATCAAGATAATGATATTCGATTGAAGTGAAACTTTGATAATATGCTACAAATATCATCGAGATCATCATTGCAGATTTTTGGATCCATCGAAGGTCTCCATCTATCAAATCATCGCATCATCGTTCGTGATCGTCAAAATCAAATTTTTCTGATCGACGAAGCTAGGGCCATCAGATCGAGGTGACCTTTTACGACGATACTCTAATGATAATTATTTAGATAATGAATGATGAAGATGGACATTAAATTTTAAAATTATATAATATTTTAAAAAAAAATGATAGTGGTTATAATTAACCGCTACTATAAATCAGATTATAGTAGCAGTTCCTACTAACCGCTGCTATAGATCAACCTATGGCAGCGATTTTCTGTAACCGCTGCTATAGGTCCCCGATCTACGACAGCGATTTTCTATAACCGCTATTGTTGGTGCAGAATTTGGTTGACGTCGGAACGAGCTGGAGTGGAGGAGGACGAGATCGCCGTTGGTGACCTACAAAATAAAGTTTCGTTCAGAGCTGATGGTGGTGGCTCCGATAGGACCCTCCAACGATCAAGTCAGCTCTTCTGGCCAATAGAAATGGAGTGCTCAGACAAGAGTTCGACAGAATTTTGGAAAGAAGAAAATAGCTTAGAGCTTAGAGAAAAGATATTTGGAGGGTCCCTTTTTATAGGCAGAGCTTGTAGCGGATTGATGGTGATAGCTGCAGTTGTCTGATAGCGGACCGCTCGAGGTCTAGGAGAGTCAGTCATGGAGGAAGGTGCCACCTATAGCATCGCCTGCAGCAGATTGATGGTGACAGCCATCACCGTCTGGTAGTGGATCACTGTCGCCTACAGCGGACTGATAGTGACGACCACAGCCGTCCGATACTGAGTCGCTCGGAGCTGCATGGAGGGGTGAAGAGCTTTGATGTATATCAATTCTAGAGGAGTTTGGACTTCCAAAGAAAATACGACTAGAGAAGATCATCCAGAAGGAATGCTAGTTAAAAGAGGAGACCGAAAGAAATTCGGCTCTTATAGAGATTCGACTGAAGGAGAGATACGGAAGGAGTTCGACTTCTATAGAAGTCCGACTGAAGGAAAAGCTCGGAAGAAGTTCGGCTTCCATGGAAATCCGACCAAAGAAGATGTCTGGGATAAGTTCGGCTCTTGGAGAAGTTCGACTGAAGGAGAAGCTCGAAAAAAATTTGGCTCCTGTAGGCATCCGACTGAAGGAGGAGCTCTGGAGGAGTTCGGCTTTCATAGGCGTTCGACTGAAGGAGAGATCCGGAAGGAGTTCAGCTTCTATAGAAGCCCGATAAAAGAAGAAATTCAGAGGAAGTTCGGCTTCCATAGAAGTCCGACCGAAGGAGATATTTGGGAGGAGTCCAACTCTTGGAGAAGTCTGATCGAAGAAAAAGTCTGGGAGGAGTCTGGCTCCTGGAGAAGTCCGACTGAAGAAGAAGCTCGGAAGGAGTTCGACTCCTGTAGGCATCCGACTAAAGGAGGAACTCTGGAGGAGTTTGGCTCCCGTAGGCGTCTGACTAAAGGAGGAATTTGAAAGAAGTTTGGCTCCTGTAGAAGCCCGATAGAAGAAAAAATCTGGAGAGAGTTTGACTCCCGTAGAAGTTCGATCGAAGGAGATATCTAGAAGGAGTCCAGCTCTTGAAGAAGTACGATCGAAGGAAAAGTCTGGGAGGAGTCCGGCTCCTAGAGAAGTTCGATCGAAGGAGAAGTCTGGAAGGAGTCCGACTCCAGGAGAAGTCCAATCGAAGGAGAAGTCTGAAAGAAGTTCGGATACTGAAAAAGTCTAACTCTTGGGGAGTTCGGTAGGAATTCGATCGTTGGAGGAGTTTGACTGGGGCTCGACTACTGAGAAGTTCGGTCGCTGAAGGGGTTCAACTGGGGCTCGATCACTGAAACTCTTTCGTGATTACCGATTGCATTGGACTAAGCATCAGGCTGGACTTCGGTGAAAGCGGGGTTTATCCCCAATAATATTCTCCCCCACTCTCGAGTTCGAAATTCGAAGAAAGAAAGTACAAAAAGACGACTGTCGAAGTTCTTTTTTGGACTCTACATCCATTGAAGTTGAAGCTCGAAGAAGATCTTATCTCCAATCAAGGTTGAAGAACTTATCTCCTATTGATGCAGTCGTTGAAGCTCGAAAAAGATCCTATCTCTAGCCGAGGTTGAAGGAGATCTCATCTCCGGTTGACATAGACGTTGAAACTCGAGGAAGATCCTATTTTCAACCGAGGTTGAAGGAGATCTTATCTTCTATTGACGTAGAAGCTCGGAAGAGATCTCATCTCTAGCCGAGATTGAAAGAGATCTTACCTCCTATTGACGTAGACTCTAAAGCTTGGGAGAGATCTTATCTCTAGCCGAGGTTGAAGAAAATCTTATCTTTTGTTAACGTAGACTCTAGAGCTCGGAAGAGATCTTATCTCCTATTGATATAGACTCTGAAGCTCAGAAGAGATCTTATCTCTAACCGAGGTTGAAGAAGATCTTATCTCCTATTGACGTAGAAGCTTGGGAGAGATCTTATCTCTAATTGAAGTTGAAGAAGATCTTATCTCCTGTTGACATAGACTTTGAAGCTCGGAAAAGATCTTATCTTTAGCCAAGGTTCAAGGAGATCTTATCTCCTGTTGACGTAGACTCTAAAGCTCGGGAGAGATTTTGTCTCTAGCCGAAATTGAAGGAGATCTTATCTTCTGTTGACGTAGACTCTGAAGCTCGGAAGAGATCTTATCTCTAGCCGAGGTTGAAGGAGATCTTATCTCCTATTGATGTAGACTCTGGAGCTCGAGAGAGATCTTATCTCTAACTGAGATTGAAGGAGATCTTATCTCCTGTTGACATAGACTCTAAAACTCGAAAGAGATCTTATCTCTAGTCGAGGTTGAAATAGATCTTATCTTCTGTTGACGTAGAAGCTCGAAAGAAATCTTATCTCTAACCGAGGTTGAAAAAGATCTTATCTTCTATTGACGTAGACTTTTGAAGCTCGAAAGAGATCTTATCTCTAGTCGAGATTGAAGGAGATCTTATCTTCTGTTGACGTAGACTTTTGAAGCTTGAAAGAGATCTTATCTCTAACCGAGATTGAAGGAGATCTTATCTTCTGTTGATATAGACTTTGAAGCTCGAAAAAGATCTTATCTCTAGCCGAGGTTGAAGGACTTTGACTTGCTCATGTTAGGATGAGGTTCTCCTCCTATTTCTAATACGGCCACTATTGACTGCTTCTTCCCTATCATCACATAGTTTTTGCATCAAAAAATAATAATATTAAAATGAAGAAATTTTATTGAAGAAAAATTACTGATAGCACATCGTTGAAGTACCAAGCCCCCCAAGAGGTAGCGTTGATGATGCTGGAAGGCGGCCGACCTCCTTGTTTTCCTCCGTCATTGGTGGTTCTGGCTATGGCAATGCCCTTGACCGATCTTCTCCTGCTTCAGACTGACGTTTGAGAAATCGACCCAGCCGACCTCTCCTGATGAGCTTCTCGATTTCGTCAAGAAGCGAATACATTCTTCAGTATTGTGACCGTAGTCACGATAGTAAAGGCAGTACTTGCATCGATCACGCTTGTTTGGAGAAGATCGTAATTCTTCTGGTCTTGGTAGTTGATTCTTAATTTTCATAAGAACTTGAGTTTTAGGAGCGTTAAGGAGGACGTAGTTATGGAACCTTCCGAGGAAAGGACTTCTTCGCGCCCTTCTATCGGGGCTTCCTTGATGACGAACTCAAGGAGTTTGGGCTCGCTTGCACTCGGAGGAAGTCCGTGAATGCGGCCAAACTTCACTCGATCCTCCATTAACGATGGGTTTATTAGACTCACCTGCCCACCACTCTCCTATGATTTTTTCATCCTTCAACTTGAAGGCTTCTTCCGCATGGGCATATCTCTCGGTCTGGGCTAGCAGATCGGCAAAGATTCTAGGATACTTCTTCTCCAGAAAAAATAGCAAATCGTTCTTCTGAAGGCCATCCTTAAGTGCGGCCATTGCAACAGACTGATCCAGGTTCCAGACCTCCAATGCCACAGCATTAAATCGGATGACATAAGCTCGGATGGATTTTTTCTTCTTTTGCTTGACATTCATCAGAAAATCTAAATCTCGATGCGAACGTCGGCTGCTGACGAAGTGAGCCACAAACTGATGGATCATCTGATCAAAAGAGAAGATCGTACCTGACTTTAACGTCGAGTACCAGTTTCTTGCTGCTCTCTTTAAGGTAGATGAGAAAGCTCGGCATAATATTTCATTTGATGCACCATGGAGTAGCATCATGGTCCGGAAGGCTTCCAGATGATCAACCGGATCAGAGATTCCATTGTAGCTTTCAAATTGAGGGAGCTTGAAGTTCGGTGGAATGGACTCTTGCATAATTCGAAGAGAGAAAGGAGGAACGGTGCAGACGTCATCATAGCGAGTTAGGATGACATGATGGAATTTCTCAATCCGCCAGTCCATCTTTCATAGTTTGTGATCAAGAACGTCATCTCGGTCGTAGACCTTGGAGGGCTTTTGACTATAGATGGGGAAGGTCTCCTCTAGAGGAGAACCATGATCCGAACATGGATCCTTTACTCTCCATTTCTCCTTTTCAGGGGCGACGGGCGTGCTAGTCCAAGGGCTCTTCCTTGGAATCGATTTTCGACATTCTGATGGCGGATTTTCTAGCGAAGTCGCCATCGGAGGCTGTCGCATGGCCTGCACCATCTCGATGAGACTTTGAATCTGCTATATCAGCAGATTAAACTGCTCTAGATCTACCATGGCCGTCGATAGTGGAGGTTGAAGTGCCGATGATGGAGCAGAAATGGATGGATCCGGCTCAGATCTGATGGCAGAAGCGGTAGATCTCCGAGTAGTCGCCTTTTTTTGAGGTATTTCTTGGGATTGAGAAAGAGAATGAAGATGAACCTTGGAGAAGAAGGTCGGCAGGATCGACTGAGCACTCCTTTAAGAATGAGGGCACCTCAGAGACAGAGGCCCTTTCTCTAGTACCAATTCTGTTGGTGCAGAATTTAATTGACGTCGGGATGAGCTAGAGTGGAGGAGGATGAGATTGCCATCGGTGATCTGCAAAATAAAATTTTATCCAAAGCCGATGGTGGTGGCTCCGACAGAACCCTCCGACGATCAAGTCGGCTCTTCTGGCCGACAGAAATGGAGTGCTCAGGCAAGAGTTCAGCAGAATTTTGGAAAGGAGAAGAGAGCTTGGAACTTAGAAAAAACGTATCTAGAGAATTTCTTTTTATAGACGAAGCTTGTAGCTGATTGATGGTGACAGCTGCAACTGCCTGATAACAGACTGCCCGAGGTCTAGGAGAGTCAGTCATGGAGGAAGGTGCCGCCTGTAGCATCGTCTGCAATAGATTGATGGTGACAGTCATCGCCGCCTAGTAGCGGATCACTATCACTTATAGTGGACTGATAGTGACGACCGCAGCCATCCGATACTGAGCCGCTCGGGACCGCATGGAGGGGTGAAGAGCTTTGACGTATATCAATTCTAGAGAAGTTCGAACTTTCAAAGAAAATACGGCTAGAAAAGATCATCCGAGAGAAATGCTAGCTGAAGGAGGAGACCGAAAGGAGTTCGGCTCCTATAGAGATTTGACTGAAGGAGAGATACGGAAGGAGTTTGGCTCCTATACAAGTCCGACTGAAAAAAAATCTTGGAAGAAGTTTGGCTCCCATAGAAGTTCGATCGAAGGAGATGTCTGGGAGAAGTTCGACTCTTGGAGAAGTCCGACTAAAGAAAAATCTCGAAAGAAGTTCGGCTCCTATAGGCATTCGACTGAAGGAGGAGCTCCGGAGGAGTTTGGCTTCCATAGGCGTTCGACTGAAGGAGGAATTCGGAAGAAGTTCGGCTCCTATAGAATCCCGATAGAAGAAGAAATTTGGAGGAAGTTCGATTTCCATAGAAGTTCGATCGAAGAAGATATCTGGGAGGAGTCCGGCTCTTAGAGAAGTCCGATCGAAGGAGAAGTTTGGGAGGAGTCCGGCTCCTGAAGAAGTCCGACTGAAGGAGAAGTTCGGAAGGAGTTCGACTCCTATAGGCGTCCGACTGAAGGAGAAGCTCCGGAGGAGATCGACTCCCGTAGGCATTCGACTGAAGGAAAGATTCGAAAAAAGTTTGGCTCCTGTAGAAGCCCGATAGAAGGAAAAATTCGAAGGAAGTTTGGCTCCCATAGAAGTCTGATCGAAGGAGATATCTGGGAGGAGTCCGACTCCTGAAGAAGTCCGACCAAAGAAAAAGTCTGAGAGGAATCCGGCTCTTGAAGAAGTCCGATCGAAGGAGAAGTCTGGGAGGAGTCCGGCTCCTAGAGAAGTTCGATCGAAGGAGAAGTCCGGAAGGAGTCCGGATCCTAGGAAAGTTCGGCTCCTGGAAAGTTCGGTAGGAATTCGACTATTGGAAAAGTTCGACTGGGGCTCGATCGCTAAGAAGTTCGATCGATTGAAAGGGTTCGATTGGGGCTCGACCGCTGAGAAGTTTGATCGATTGAAGGAGTTCGGTTGGGGCTCGACCGCTGAAGCTCTTTCGTGATTACCAATTACATTGGTCTAAGCATCAGGCTAGACTTCGATGAGAGTGGGATTTATCCCCAACAGCTGTTATATGTCAAACCTATGGCAGCGATTTAGGTTCGATCTATAGCAGCGATTAACGAAAATCGCTGTCGTAGGAGCTATGGCAGTGGTTTCGAAAATCGTTGCCATAGGCCATTTTTGTAGTAGTGTATCATAATAAAATACGTTAGTTGACAAAGATAAAATATTGACTAAATTTGAAAAATATTTTAAAATAATTTTATAATATATGACATAGGTTAAAATCGTCTAACAAAAATAGTAATTTAAATCAATATATTTTATGAAAATCTAAAATTATACACATCATTTTTACAAATTAATGATCATCACTATCGGATAATTCAAACTCATTTTCTTTCTCTTCAGTCTCATTTTCTTCAACAAATTCCTCTTCTTCTTCCTCCTCTTTATCTTCCTCATCATACTCTTGTTCCAATTCTACTGTCTGTTGTTGCAGCTGTCTTAACTCATCTCCGTCAAGTTCTTGATACATACTAGAATCTATAAGGAGATCAACACCATCAAGTACATTTGTTGCTTCAACTGGAGTTGAAATGGGCATCTCATCCTCTTGGTAGATATCATCAGTTGTAGCTATATTTTCTTCATTAATCGTGGCAACTAGGATATTATATATGCTCCTTGCTTTAATTTTGCAAACAATCTGCCAATCACATAAACACATGACAATCATGACTTCTTAACCTGTAAAATTTGCATTCCTCTATATTCACACAACAGAATATATTTGAGGCATAACCATTTAGGAACTTCCAACTCTTTAATCCAATTGTAGACATCAATTTTCTGATCTCTAGTCAAACTATAGGTGGCTTTAGGTTTGTATACTCTCCCATTATCATTTTATTGTAACTCCAAATATGGGCGTTTACAATATATGGCAAGATCCAACCTAGCTTTTATATTGTCTTTAGTCTTTCCTTTGATGTTCATTACTGTATTCAATACATTGTCAAAAACATTCTTCTAAATGTGCATGACATCTAAATTATGCCGAATGAGATTCATATGCCAGTAAGGTAGGTCACAAAAAATACTTCTTTTCATCCAATTATGTTGGATACCAAAATCAGAAAATTTTTGTTTACCACTCCGAGTGCCAAATATGATGTTAGGAAGACTCTGTACTCTTTGCAATAACTCATCACCAGATAATCGAGGAGGAAGAGATTTTTCAATTGTACCCTTCTTAAAGATATCTCACTGTTTTTTGTAGAAGTGATTAATAGGTAAAAATTGATGGTGACAATAAAAAAAAGATGCCTTTCCATCCTTCTATAAAGTAAATGCCTTAGTATGCTCCATACAGTAAGGACAAGCTAATTTTTCATGTGTGTTCCATCCTGATAGCATACCATATGCAGGAAAGTCACTAATTGTCCATAAAAATGTTGCTCTCATTTGAAAATTCTACTTCAGGTGAATATCATAAGTGTTGACCCCGATACTCCATAGCATTTTTAACTCATCAATCAAAGATCTAAGGAATACATCGATATGCTTGTCTGGACTTTTTGGTCCTGGTATGGCCATATTTAGGAACATGCATGATTGTTTGAGGCACATCCATGGAGGCAAATTATATACCATTATAATCATCGGCCAACAAGAATAAGGAGTTGATGAGTGGACAAATGAATTAAACCCATCCGTACATAGTCCAAGTCGCACATTTCTTAGATCAGAAGTAAAGTCAGGATGGATTCGATCAAAATGCTTCCATGCCTCACTATCACATGGATGTGCCATAGTACCATCAATACACCTATTCACCGTATGCCATATTATATACTCAGCAGTTTTCGAGGACATGTAAAGCCTCTGAAGTCTTCCCGTGAGAGGAAGGTAGCGTAAGACTTTATAAAGTATACCTTTTTCCATTGTGCCGCAAATATTTCTCCTTGGTTTATACCGAGGATGTGAACAAATCGAGCACACTATCTTATTCTCATCTTCTTTGTAGTATAATATATACATATTAGGATAAACATCTATCTTCACATATCCAAGTCCAAGCTTTGCAACCATTTTTTTTGTCTCATAAAAGTTGCATGGCAACTTCTCATCCTCTGACAACATATCTTTACTATAAAAAAGATACAGTTATAACAACCCTCACTTATGTTAAATTCAGACTTACAATTTAAAAGCTACGAAACCGCAGATAGCTTCGTGTGCTTTTGGCAATCAATCCATAATGGGTTATCAGCATCTTTTAATAAATCATAAAATTTAGCAGCTTCTGAATTAAGAGGTTCATAATCAAATCCAATCTCATCAACTCTATCTGTAGGCCATTCATAATCATTACCTGCTGCATCCATTACCATTGTTCTATATGGATTCACATCATCTTCCACATATGTATTCTCATTTCTACTTGTTGAAGATTCTTCAGGCATCCATTGTTCTTCATAGGATTCACCATGTGAAAGCCATACAGTATATCCTTTAACAAATTCTTTTTTATATAACTATACTCTCACTTCATCATGAGTATCCTACTTTTGATTGTGATACTTAGAGCATGGGCACCTTATTTTGTTTTCACTCACACATACAAATTGAGAAAAAGTAAAATCAAGAAATTCTTCAACTCCCGAAATAAATTCAACATTTATATACCCATTAGTCAATCGATTATACATCCAAATACGATCTATAGATATTTTAGTTATGTACTAATAAAAAAATAGAATAAATACCATATACTAATATAAGAAACATGATAAATAACAGACTTTCATTAGATCATATTTTTATAGATATTACATATACAACAATTAACAATAAATATTAATATTCTAAATATTATATCATTTTGATAAATTTAAAATATTAAATATAATATTAATAAATATTACTTTACGTAGAATATGAGAAAAAATATTTTGGTATTTTATAGTGTTGACATTTAAATATGAAGTGTTCTTGATGCATCTGAGAATGAAAAAAAAAAAATTACAGATAAAAAGGGTTAAAACAACATCAAATATCACATCAAATCATACCCAGAACCTTTTTTTTCATCTTTCCTTGGTTTTCATTTTAGTTGAGGATAAGGGAGGCCCAAGATGCGCCACCCGACCTTTATTTCAGATCAAAGAGGCCAGAAAAGATTCAGCAGAGTTATTCTGTGTATGATCCAGTCAACATGACGATGATTGTAACTATGAAGCAATTGATACTGCAATCTCGACGAGGAAGTCTAAATACAGTAAAAGAATATTGAGCTGAAACAAGAAGAAAGGTTCTGAAATATTAGTAGCATCTGCAACAACTAGAAGTGATAACTTCTTGGATCATTTAAAGCAGATGGCTTCTATTCCTACTAAAAATAATATTGAGAAGAATCTGCTAAGAAGCAGAAAACAATCATCATAGTTTCCTGCAACTACTGGAAACTTGAATAAAGGAACTTAACAACCACTGAAAAAAATACTTAAAAAAAAAAGATTGTGCTCGAAAAAAAAAGTTTCTGAAACAATTGAAAAGAAAGAAATTGATACCATGTAAATAGATATATGATAGATTAAAACTCACCTAAACCTACCAAAGGATCAAGCTTCTAGTAAGATTAAGCTCTAAAAAACTCATGGGACCAACTCAAACCGCCGCAACTCATACAAAATCCCACTACTTCACCTAAAAACCCCAACCAGAACCTAAGAAACCACTCTGTTCTCTCTCGGGTGCTCTCCTTCCCCTCAGATATCCCCAGAAAAGAATTAAACGAAAAGAAAAACAAGCAAAAAAAAAAAAAAAAGAATACCTTTCAAAAGTTCCATGATCGATCTTGCCTTTGTTTTCATTGTTTTTTCCACTATATCTCCCAGCAGGTTGATTTTTATACAAAGAAAAACAAGCAAAAAAAAAAAAATCTTGGGAAAAGGATCTTATCTTTCAAAAGTTTCGTGATCGATCTTGCCTTTGTTTTCGTTGTTTTTTCCACTATATCTCCCAGCAGATTGATTTTTATACTTTTTCCATCCACATGGGTCTCAATCGGGTGGGAGGCTTGAAGTGGCCGAACAAATCTTTGGTTCCCCTATTTTGCTCTGTTTATTTCCGTCTTCAAGAGACGGGTGAGGTGGGACGATGCAATGGTTGGAGCGGCGCCTCTAGGGTTTTGTGGGCTGGTGTAGTCGATCGGAGCGGCCGAATAGAAAACACAGGCGGTGGTTTTTATGTTGGTCTATATTCACCTAGAAAGTATCACATAAATAAATTTTAATTAGATCTTCATAATTAAGATAGTACATAAATTAAGTTTAAATTTTTTTATTCATCTATTATAAATATATTTTATTAAAAAAATTAAAAAATATATCTTAAAATTTATTTTTAAACATGTGATGTAAATTTCTGACAAATTATCTGTTATAAAATCTTCTTCTATTTATTAATATATTTTTAATCATTTTTTCATCAAAAATAATTATTTTAATAATTTAAAAATTATCAAAATTATATTTTTGATGAAATTTTTCATTAAAAATATTACTGATATCATAACATCCATCATAAATATTTATATATATATTTAATTTTTTTTAAAAAAAATTAATAAATTTTTTGATGAAAATATTTTTAATAAATAATTTATCAAAAATTTTAAGATATATTAATTATATATATATATATATATATATATATATATATATATATATATATATATATATATATTTCTGATAAAAATCTGTTAGTGATTTGTCAAAAATTTTTGATGAATCATAGTAAAGATCTGTCAGTTAGTAGATACGAAGCTCATTTTGGATGGAAGTATAAATTATGAAGTTTTGATGCACGGAATTCTATTGTTAAAAAACAAAATAGTATATCTATGAGTAGAAAGAGAAAGTGCAGGGCTTAAACAACTAAAAGACTGCAGGAAACCGTGATTAGAGGCACGTAAAAAATATTTTCCGTAAGGAACCATTGCCCCCACGAGTTTGTTGCTGGGTTTAGGCAATATTCCCCTAGGAAACGATGAACCACAAGAGCGGCGAGCCGGCGACCGGCAAACATCGGCACCCTTCCTTAGAAAAAGTATGCAAGAGTAAATTAGTGTTTTAGATATAGCGGTGGAAGAGAGTTTCTGAAGAAAATAGGTGTGTTGGAATGTTTAAAATAGAAATCCGAGAGGTATGAATCCAAAAGATGTTTAAATATGAAAAGAGTCTTTAATAGTCTGGAAAACCACCTTTTTATGTGACTTTAACGTCCAAAAACATGAGGATTTAAAGTGTTCCATGAACAGGAGACACATGCTACATGCTGTACAAAACGGTTCCCAGACGGCTAGCGAGTCCCGGACGCAAGGTCGGGACGTGTCCACGCCTGTGCATCAGGCAGTGAGTCCCGGAGTTTAATTTCGGACGTTCCTACCTCTAATCTTATTTCAAACATCTAACAATCCCTCACCAGCGTGAAATAAGAATCTTTCAAACACATGCTCCCTTAAATTCATGCGCAAGTAAAAGTATCTTTCCATCTGAACTATCACCTTAGCGTATGAATTCAGGAACTGTAATGAAATCAATGGTGGCCAAAGCTCGAACCATGATTCCTTTGATCAGAGTTGAAAAACATATACGCATGAACTTAAAATTTACTTACAAATTCACTAGATAACTTTAGTACTATTATGACCATGTGCTACAATCCTGGGTTTCATGAACATTTACAAAGATAAATCCAAAATCTTTGCTAAAAGCGGCATCACTCCTTATGTTCACATAAATGAAGTCCATTTAGAAATCATAAAACCCATGTTACTCGGCACTTCTACAGAAATGAATTTTATTAAGAGTGTATGCTCATCCTCCTTCTAAGTAATAATCAAGCACTACCTGGAATGATGTGGAACAACCGTGCTTTCCAATCATTTATTAATAACTTGTTTGCCCATTGAACCTTTGACAAGTGGAGTAACTGGGAAAGGTTAGGTTAGGTTACCGCTATTGGTGATTCTTAAAAGAGTTACAATCCCATTTCTTCCATTGAAGATCTAACCAAATCCCATGCGTGTCCTTTGGTTAGAGGATCTCCCAAATTATTGCATGATCTTATATATGTGATTGTAATTAATGACATCATCAGATATCAACTGCCTCACATAATCATGCCTTAAACTTATATGTCTAGATTTACCATTTTACACTTTACTAAGTGTCTTAAATATAGTAGCCTCATTATCATAGTATAAATAGATGACTGGCAACGGTCATTCAGCCTCTTTACCTATTGCAGCCAGTGGAGTGTGTTATGCACGTTTGTTTCTTTGATGCCCAAGAAATAGCCTCTCCATCCAACAAAAAAATTCAACTTATAGTAGCTTTATGATCATTCATGCTAGTAATCCAATTAGCATCGGTATATTCTTCTATTACTATCAGAAAGTTGCCATAGAAGAGTCCTAAATTCTTATATTTCTTAAGATATCCAGGAACTCTTCTAATACCATCGCAATAAGCAGTGATAGGATTGCTAGTATACCTAGAAAGTTTGCATACCGCATGTGCGTGTACAATGCATAGTATATATCAGACATCCAATGGCGCTTGCATACTCAAGTTGACCAACAGCCTTTCTGGTATGTTGTGTCAACTTTAGTGAAGAATCATAAAGAGTATTAGCCTCCTTGATGTCTAGATGCTTAAACTTATTAAGCATCTCGTCCATATAGTGGGATTGGCACAAAGCATAGCCCTCACTATTTCTCTTCACCTTTATTTCTAAGATAGTATCTACTTTCTTAAAATCTTTCATCTTAAATTGCGAAGCTAGATATTTCTTAGTTTCACCGACACCTTTCATGTTGGTTCCTATAATGAGCATATCATCTACATACAGACATATAACCACACCATAATCATCAATAAACTTAAAGTAAATGCATTTATTAGCGTTATTATGCCTGCAGCCATGTGATAATATTATAGTGTCAAACTTTTTATGCCATTATTTTAGTGCTTGCTTTAAGTCATATAATGACTTAATTAACTTGCAAACTGATTTCTTTTCATTTTTAGGCAATACAAACCCTTCTGATTGTTCTATATATACTTTTTCATTTAGATCACCATTCAAGAATACTGTCATAATATCTATTTGATGCACATATAAATTATAAATGAATGCTAGAGCCAACAATATTCTTATAGATGTTATTCTAGCCATTGGGGTATATGTATCAAAATAGTCTATCTCCTCATTTTGCCTGAAGCACTTTGCTATTAATCTGGCCTTAAAAGTTTGTAGAGACCCATATTCAATATTGTATTTTCTTCTAAACACCCATTTGCATCCTATAGGTTTTGATCCAGGAGGCAAATCAACTAACACCCACGTGTTGTTGCCTAATAATGAATCTATTTCATCGTTAATTGCCTCTTTCCAAATATAACATCACGTGAAGCCATAGCTTCACTGAATGTTTTAGGATCATCTTCAGTGTTTAGACTCAAAATAGTAGTTCTATTTCCTTCAATCAATAGAACCGAGTATATACAAAATTTGGGTCAAACTTTTCTTTCCTAATCCTCTGACTTCTCCTAGGTTCAATAGGAAAGTCTTGTTCTTTCCTTTTGTTAGGAACCAAAGAATTTGAATTAGGAATAGAGCTTTCTCCTTGTGTTTGTGAACTTGTAGAATCATTGTAGAATTTATTTCAATAAATTCTACATCTCTAGATTCTACTACCGTATTAGAGTCTAAGTCTAATATACGATATGCCTTGGAATTTTCAGCGTATCCTACAAACACACCTTTTAAAGCTCTTGGTCTTAATTTAGTTCTTTAAGGATCAGAAACTCTATAGAAGGCCAAACATCCCCAAACTCTTAGATAATCTAAATTTGGTTTTCTATCATTCTATAATTCATATGGAGATACCATTTGCTTCTTTGAGGAAATTCTATTATGAGCATGACAAGCAGTAAGCAATGCTTCCCTCCGTAGGTTCATTGGTAGATTTGCATTCAAGATTATGGCATTCACCATCTTTACCAATGTCCTATTTTTTCTTTCGGCTAGACCTTGAGGAGTGGTGCGCTAACCTGATGTATGATACCATTTTCTTTACAAAATGAAGAAAATTCCATAGAACAATATTCTCCTCTATGATCACTTCGTAGTACCTTTATTTTTCTACCCTTTTGATTCTCAACAATAGGCTTATAGCACTTAAATTTGCTAAAAGCCTCATCCTTATGTTTAAACAAGTAAACATAAGTGTACCTTGAGAAATCATCAATAAAAATAATAAAATATTTATTTCCGTCTCTAGTCAACATGCCATTTAATTCATAAATATCAGAATGTACCAATTCAAACAAATTAGAATTTCTATCATGCTTAGGAAAAGGCTTCCTAGACATTTTAGCTTGGATACATATTTGACATTTATCATGATCATCATGCTTATATGATATCACACCTTGTTTAGCCATAAGCATCAAAGACCTATGATTTATATGCGCTAAACGAGCATGCCACAAAGAAGAGTACACAATAATGTAAGTAGAAATAGACATTTTATTAATACTTAGTTTAAACATGCCATCATAAGAATAATCCTTCCCAACGAACACTCCACCCTTAATAGTAGTGGAAGAGAGTTTCTGAAGAAAATGGAAGGTGTGTTTGAATGTTTAAAACCATAAACTCAACCACTAATTTATAGAAATCCAAGAGGTATGAATCCAAAAGATGTTTCTTTTCATGTTTAAACATGAAAAACATCTTTAATAGTCTGAAAAACCACCTTTTATTTGACTCTAATGTCCAAAAACCTGAGGATTTAAAATCTTCCACGGACAAGCGTCACATGCAGCACGAAACGGTGCCCAGACAGCGAGTCTCGGACACGAGGTCCGGACATTCGGAACGTGTTCACGCCCGTTCATCAGGCAGGGAGTCCCGGACACGAGGTCCCCTGCCTTAGTTTTGGACACTCCTACCTCTAATTTCGTTTCTTTTCTTATTTCAAACTTCCAACAATTCTTTGAATCATGAAGCATCTCTAGAACATAATCATGCTCTCGATAAGTACAAGCAGTCAGGTGCCAAGTTAGAAAAATCTAGATAAGATGAACTGCTTAATGTAGTAGAAAATTCTTGGCGTTTGTGTTATAGATTACATGCCCCTCAACCAGGAGTAATCAAAACGCATGTTCCAACATCCTTAAGGTGGTAAAAACAATTGGATCACTTAGTTCTGGTGACGTCAGATGATCATATTGTTCCAGATGCCTTATGGGGTATTTCCTCTGTCAATTTACCTATACTAGGCAGTCATTTCAAAGACATCTCTAGAGATCAAAGGAAAAGAAAAAAAAAATGTCATAAACAATCCTGGTAATGTGAAACGTAACACCTCCAAAGTAAACCACATCAATACCTCAACCATTTTAGATGTTTTTTTTTTTTTTTTTTTTTTTTTAAATGGAAGACTGCCTTTGTCTACTCATAATTAAAAGTCTTGTTAATTCCTCTCTTTCAAAGTGCCAAAATTATTGTTGTTGACGCTAAACTTAAAGACTTGTCCAGCTGAAGAGGAAAATGTCAGTAGAAGCATCATCCAACTCCTCAGCTGATTCTAATAGAACCCTCACAGATGCTAAATGATAGGAAAAGCAAGTGCTAAACCTCTGGAGAATAGGCATCCATTAAACATGTTTAGGGTAAATTTAGATATGTATAAGTATAACATCTAAGTAGATCTGCTGTTATTTAAAGATACTAGAAATAGTTTAATACAATAAAAAGCTGGAATTCTTCATTGGCTAAGCAGCCTGTTTCCCGGATATCATATTCTCTAGATGGCAAACTACAGAGTCTATGCTTAAGTGATCATATTCTGCACCTACCATCATGGGCTTAGGCCCCTCAAACCGCCACACACTCAACATGTATGTCCTACGTGGTACATGTTACAATTCTATTAGTATATCTTAGTGTTTTTATCTCTTGGATCCTTTTTTTTTCAATAAAGTAATAACAAGTACATAAAATACTGAACGTATATATTCAAGTTTGAAGCCTATCAGGATGCTGCTAAATAAACTTTGCTTGTTCAATCATGGGAATTCAGGCTCCACTCGTGCAAAGTTAATAGCTCGCAAGTTCAAGGGAATGCCTTGCATCTCTCTCTCTCTCTCTCAACAGACTCATCAGATCTAGAGGCAATGCTTACTTTTCTGTAACACTCATCAGAGCTTTCAAGAACAACCATAAAGATGTTGTAACAGATTGTTGCATTTTTGGCTTACAATGTAACTTTTTCTTTTTCTTTTTCTCATTTTTGCTTACCATGTTCTTCTTTATCATGGCATAGTCCAATGTGCAGGATCGATGCTTCAGCTTTAGACAGAGTGCTTCTGTGATTTAAAATATTCTCATACATATTATCCTCATTCCCAAGTCCTATACAAGATGTTTCTTCCATCCAAAAACCTATGATGGAAAATATGAAAAGAACAAAAATATGAAAAAATATTTAGCCTTGCATCATCAAGTTAATATAATCAATCAATTTAAAGCATAAAACATCTTCCCTCTTCAGAATTCTACAACATTTTTTTTTTTTTTTTTTTTCCAGAAAAGATGAGACAAAAGCCTAATCACTTTCATTAAGATAATACAGGAGAAAGAGAACAAGCTAATCACTTCCATTAAGATAATACAGGAGAAAGAGAACAAGTAAAGGCAAGAGGAAGAAGAGAGTGAAAAAAGAAAGGGAAGAAGGTGGCAACAAGTAGGAGACACAAAAGGAGCAAAAGAAACCAAGAGCAGAAGGGCGCTTCTCCTCCAAGTCTCAGGACTACAGTGAGGATGTTAACCGGATAGAGAACCAATTTTGTCCAATCTCCAAGGAGGAGGCAGATGGATTCAGAAACAACATTGCCTGAACTCCGTTTTTCTGAAAAGATTTCTCTGTTCTTTTCCAACCATAATGACCAACAGCCTCTGGCAATTTTCGGAACATTGGCTGATCATATTATTAAACAATCCAAGAATTAAAACAAGGGCTGTTACATGTACATTTATATGGATTCCTTTACAGAACAGAGTCGTCCTCAGTTTTCCCTGCTTTGCTTTTATTTGCGTGGAAGAAGGAATAGCAGCCACTCATTTTCCTGCAACAACAAAGGAACATGTGAAACATGTATGCAGTAAGTATATTAGTTATTGGTTGCTTGATTAATTTTGTCCCGACTAGTGGATCATCTAATTTGTTCCTGCGAACTAAATTATCCAATCCGATTTTTTTCTGTTTCTGATCTTGCTCTAAGTCGTTTAACTATCTAGTTCTTCAGATATTTTTGTTGTATTGATTTTACTCATTGAACTATACATTGCTGTTTCATATGCCAGAAACAAACAAAAGTAATGGGTTTCAACAATGAAAGAGACAAAGTACAAATTAAAGGGAAAAAGTCTTTGAAATGATAATGGGAATGCGAAATCTGTACATCTTCGATATTGGATCAATATTTGCAAAATCTAAAGCCAGTTTCTGATTACTTTGCAAGATAAATATTATGTGTTTATACTGATTTAAAGGAAATGGTTCATTGATCACAGAATTTTCATTCTAGGAAAGGCTTACCTGCTACTGCTTCTGCTACTGCTATTGGAGCTGCTACTGCTGCTGCTGCTGCTTCCCTTCTCACGTGTGGTGCTCTTTTTCCACCAATCTCGATCGCTACACTGCTCGAGACCACGTTTCTCCCCTTCTGCCAACATGAGCTTTGGTGAAACCTTTGAACATGCACCAGAGCCTCCAAAGCTCTTCCTCCTCGCAGCCAGAGAATTTGGAAGGAACATCTTTAGAAGGAGGCCTTCAGGCTCTATACTCTCACTCCTCGACATCCTTCTTCTTCCCTTCTTCCTTTTCTCGTTCGAAAATTCTTCGCCTTCTGCTAAAGTTTTCTGCACAGGTTTTGCAATCCTTGGTGATTCCACAATATCTCTTAAAGAGAGCTCGTAATCTGCCTCCGGCAAATCCCGGACCATGTCGAGCATCTCCTGCCTGTATCTGGCAATGGCCTGTGCTCGTTCTGTCATGGGAGACGCTGGCTTCTTCCACAACTGTGGTGATGGAACATCTGAGTCATCATTCTCATCTTTTGCCAGCCATCTGAATTCATTCTCATCAACTTGGTTGCCAAGATGATTCAAGGGATTTCTTCGTTGCCATGCACCGATCTTATGATCATCTGATTTGCCAAAAGATCCATAATTTCCTTTAATTGTCTCAGCCCATGTTCCATACTCAATTCCATCCAAAGAATTCAGATCATTGCTCGCCTTGTGGATAGGATTGGAGGAAGTGAATTGGTTTCTAGCTTGGAATTCTCGACGTCGGTGAAGGATCATAGTGGGGAGAGAGAGAGGATTGGTGTGGTGTGGTGTGGTGAGAGGAAGGAAAGGCATGTAGTATTATCTTCAACGGCCAAAGTCTGCTTGCTTTTAATGTGCGTGGGGTGAGTCATCTGTTGTGTCTTTTTCCCTACTCAAGTTGGTTTGCTTTTGTTTAGGGTTGGAGGGTGAGTTGGAAAGTCTTTGTTTCTAGATGATTGCTCATGTAAGTGGTCTTTGTCTGTCCCCTTTTTTTTTTTTTTTTTTTTTTTTTTGTTCTCCCTCTAAAAGAGACCTCCTTAAGTTAAGCCAGTGTGGTCATTAATTTAGAGAGGGGAATTCTAGTTTGGCTCAATGGCCATCTTATGTGGTTGTAAGTTTTGTTTCTAAGATTTTGGTGATGATAAATTTACATCATTGGGTTGCCATAATATGCTGCATGATCTTAATAGATGCAAGGATGGTTTGCCTAGATCTAACCCAAACGCGTGGGATGAGTAATGTTGTACCAAAACAAGACCCAAATTACAAACCAGTTCGGTTTTGATTCGGTCCTGGTTTAGTGGATTTTGAACCAGCCAGAAGACCCAAACCAAATTGAAGGTGGAAGTCTTGTATAGTTTTGGGTCAAGGCTGACAACTCATCCGCTGGACCCACTTTTAGGCCGTGTAGAATGGGCTCATAGGTTATTTGTCGAACGACTATAAAACAAAGGATAACAAAGTGATGAATGGTTCTATATGATCTCAAATTCTAGAATGATAGACTTGATTAGATGCTTCTGATCCAAGTCTTCAACACAGACTTGGGATACACGGTAATCATAGCTCCATTTAAACACAATTTAATTGTATGAATTAGAAAAGGTGGAGTTTGGATCACAGGGAATGAAACAAGGATCGTTCCTCCCAACTTCCAACTAAACCACACTTCGGTTGGATGTTTTCTCACCATGAAATTACTTAGAAGAATCCAGCATTAGATGCTGGACCTGGGTCCGGTCCTCACGGAGCATGCCGGTACGTGTCACCAGTTGAATTATTGTAATGAAGAAATGAGACCTAAGTTTCAAAATTAACCAGTCATTTTGCGGACCGAACCGGTCTGATTAAAGGAAAATCATATGAAGCCCCTGCTTTTGTAGGACTCATTCTATAATTGGGAAACCATAGCTTTTTTCATAGAATTCGACCAGAAAGGGCTTAATCCAGGAGCTTGGCGCTCATAATTTGCATGGTTTTGAACTCGATACGTAAGCCAAAAAATATGGATGGAGTTGTAGCATAGTGTGTAAAATATTATATTCTTGTTATTATTGTTTTTCTCCTTTCCTCCAAAGAAATTTGAGGGAGATGTCATCATGAAGGTTCGAATCTTAATTTTGAATCCTACCAAGTGGAAAGGAATGCTAATTAGCTAAACTAAGATCGATTAATATAATCAACTAGACTCTTAAATTTTAATCATATGAATTTATATAATGCAGCCAGATACATAAAACGTCCTCCCATTTTTATATTTTCCTCCATCTCCATAAATAATTTGATTTTCTTTTGAAAATGTCTACAAGGTCGCTAGCTTATCCCACAAGACTCTCCAATCTATATATTTAGACTGATAGGAGAAGAGGTCCAAATATAACACACCAAGTGATTGGGACACGCCAAGGATTGATCCGGTTACAACGAACGCATGACTTCATTCATCCAGACGAGCAAGAGCAATAAATGTTCTTCAGACATCATACACGTGCGTACAAATAGTCAACTTTGTAGTCTGCTTCTAGAAAATGGTAGACACCTTCAATCATACATGGAATTTTTTATGGATTTATGGGTGTATGTATGCACGCATGTACATGTCAACTGGTTGCTTGAATCATGGTAGTTTCAAATGTTCACTGCGAGATGGAGTTGGTTGGCCGGCGATGAGTTTATCTCTGAGAAGCAAGAATCTTTTTAGCTGTCCTTGAGATTAGTCTTCAATTTGTAGTGTTCTTTGAAGAATAAACGGCTTACGCCGATGAGTAACACTGCAAGGGAGATAACATAAATCTGCTTTGATGATGCATCTTAATCCACAACTACTCTTAGTAAAGTGCATAAAATGGCCAATCATATGAATCATGAGGTTATAAAAATGAGATCTTAGAGTAGACTTGGCAGTTGGATTAGATAACTTGCTCTTTATGTTTATTTTATATTTATATATATATATATATATATTGTATATAATCAGGCATTAAATAAATCAAATAAAATGAGGAAACATCATTCTGGAGCCATTTTAGAACCTAAATGTTTCATATTTTCTCCCTTTCTGATAATTTTGAGACCTTGGTTGTTTTCAGATGGAAGGCTACATCCTCAATAGGATACAGAGTCAAGAATTGCTATTCCATCTGGCTTTGATCTATTAAGGTTTTAGTTTATATGCGAGCATGTTATAATACCAGCACCACCAGAGCCTGTTGAGGTAGTATACTAGTTCACAGTGGAAATGACTTTCATTATACACTGGAAATGTTCTCAACCTCCCAATACAGCAGACAAGGGCATCAAGCACTTCTAGGTAGTAATGCATGAGAAAGCAGTACATACTATAAGTTGTGATGATTTAAAATGACGTGCGAATTCTCTATTGTGCATGCGATGCACCGTATGGTGTGGTGCATATATGGCACGCGCGCACCATCCATATGCGATGGATGACTGCACGTGGCCAAGCACATGCATCCACGTATGGCCGTCCATCACAGGATGGATGGTGCATGCCGTGCACCACATCATACGATGAATAGTAGGGGATCCACGCTCTTTAAAATATCATTAATAACTATTTCGGTTGTTAGTTAAACTAATTAAAGAGGTCCTGCTCCACAATCATGGCCATCCAAATATTTTAGAACATCCCATATACTGCATGGGGTCCATGTAATCATGGCTATCGTGCAATACATGGATGATTGTAATTGCAGAGATGGACCTCTCCAGATTAACTTCAAATTGGAGATGATCCAAGCTCTTTAAAATGACCATGTTGCCGTTACATGTCAGGGCTATCAAAAAACCTAAATATGAAAAAGGTGATTTGCACGCCTAAGAACACCACTTCATGTAACATTAGCTTACATATAGGTAGATTTGAATAAGATCGATTGGATTTGGGATAAGATCCGGTCGGTCAAAACTAGATAATAGAAATCGTGCATTGATGATCAAAACCGTTGGATGTGATTTACTATTTTAAAACTATTTGTATACCAAAATTTATATAATTTGAATAAGCCCAGCCTATGCATCAAATGATCAAAAAAATATCTAATTTAATTTTATTTAGGCTATCTAATTTTTGACTACTTGATGTATAGACTAGGGATCTCTAAATTATATGATTTTTTTATATATAAATAGTTTTGAAATAGTAGATCATATTTGATGTATTGGATTGTTAATATAGGACTCCTATTATAGATTTGATATGACTGGATCTATATACATAGGTAGATTGGGCTCCACTCGATTGGATCTTGGTCCATATCCGATCAAATCTTTGGTCATTGGATCAACATGCATATCCGAGATAGGTGCCTCAAAAGTATGCCTTTAGGGTAAAAAAATAGGTGCGTCCGTACGTAAAAAAAGCATAGGCATGCATATGTTTCTAAAAAAAATAAAAATCGAAGGCAATATTTTTTTTCCCAGGCATTGAAGGCCTTTTCTTTTTCTAATTTTTCCGATTCTAAAGGCGCCTTCAGGATTGAAAAAAATTAAAATAAAAATCATCTAAATTTTTTTTTTCAATTTTTTTCAGCCTTAAAAGTTGCATCAGACTAAAAAAAAATATTATTATTATTATTTTTCAAACATAGGCATGCGCTTATTTTTTTTTTTCAGTACTAAAGGCGTCAGGCATCGAGCAAAACTCAATCTATCTCTCTCTCTATATATATATTCTCTCTCTCTCTCTCTATATATATATATTATATTAAAAGTAATTGAAGTTAACCTCATCGATCTTGAGAAAGCTAGAGCAGGCACATCTGCCTATCCTTTATTGGCCCAACGGTCCTTTATGTACATGATACAGTTCACAGGTTTGTTGGGACGTGCTAAGTGCAGAATAATAGCCAATCAAAGCTAAGCATGATAGATGAAAGCTTCCAACAATCCAAGTGCAGCATAATTTTCTAGGGCTGTCTCCATCTAACAATTAATTCTAATATCAGTTAGAATCATTACTTCAGGCATAAGTTGGGGAGGAAGAAGAGTTTATACACAGGCCATCCTATTAGGTGGTGTCTTAAGTGGGGCCCATTAGCTTTTATTTGGTGGCTACGTAAGCAACAGGAATCATTCGGTAACAAGATGAGATGTGAGATTCTAACTTGGTTGGTGAGAGAAGGGACTTTGAATACTAGTAGAATTTAGCATTTGTCTAACTACAAATAAAAGGCTGAAGCTGAGAACATGTCTTTTTCTGGTACCAGTGGTCTTTTTCTAACATTAATATCAAGAGCTGGACTAAGTTTGGAACCTAGACCACAGAGCTTTCTTTTGGGTTCCAGACTTATGGACCAAATGGCAAGTGGAGAATTAAAATTTGTTATATGAAACAATAGGTGGTCATTATGGCCATTTGCTAGGAAATTTGGCGACAACAAAATGAAAGGATTTTTATTCAAAGAAGTTGACCAATTTATCCCATCCTACAAATGGCGTTCCATACTTTTCATAGCTGGAACTGCTTATACTCGGTGAAAATAAAGAAGAACCATCCTAGATATGTAACTCTTCTTTTTCTTCTACTTCTTCTTTCTCTTTATTTTTATAAATATTTCTTTCCTTGATAAAAATTCTAGGGGCAGCTACCTTCATTCCCCCCGCAATAAAAAAAAAAAAAGAAGAAAGGTCCTAGATGAGAAAACCTTTATTTAGGAAAAGGATATCTCTGTATTAGTAGGAAGATAAATCAAGTCCAATAACAGGTTTTGGTTCTTAGGTCTCTTATTCTTGATGATCAGATCTGTATCATCACACAGACAAGAGAACATAAAAAGAAACAAAACAAAAAAAAAGGGGGAAAACTATGGAGGGAAAGAGAGGTCTAGTCTCATTAAATGGAATGTACTGCAATTATCAGTATGAACACCCTTTGCAGGTGTAGATTGTTTTGTTTTTCTCCTTGTTTTTTCTTGAAGCATCAGGCAAAATATTTCATTTCAATGCTTTATAGGAACATAGTTAATTAATGTGGCCCAACTCTGATGATGTTCTGGCTCCCGCAATTATTATTTTGGAAAAATATTCCACAAAATCTTACCATGATGATATTATATTTAGCAGAAGTAATATTAGTCGTGCCAATAATTTAGTGTATTTTTCACATATTACTATCGCCAGGAAATCCAACAAGAACTCATGGTACCATATGTTAGGAGGTAGAATGATGACTTCATGACAGCAATAGTTGGAACGTGACAATGTGCGGTTCATTATTTAATGCATATAAAGTAAGCTAATAACAACCCAAGGAAGTTGAAACTAAGGATTTTAGAATAATAAAATATTGAGAGTAGGTTAATGCTTTGATGGTTTTCTTTTTAGTGGCCAACATATAGTAATACAAAGGTCACTTAACGACGATAAAGTTGTATTATTAATTAAATAAAAAAAATACAGCTGTATTATATTTGTGTGTCTTATCTTATGCATGAAGAAATTTGTGGAGAAGGTTACACAAAGGCTGAAGAAATTTGTGATTCCTGCCTCTATTTCTGTTCCCATTACCATCATTAAGATGTGTAGCAGATTCCTTAATCATCAAATTTCTTCAAATTAACCTTGGTTTTGACTGATCCCTTCAAGTTTTTCACTTCCAAATAGAATAATTGTATGGCAAGCATTAGACAATATTTCTATTTATAACATGCCAGTGTATTCATAGTCTTGCAGAACAACCTTGTTTGTTTTCAACTAGGGACCAATTAAATTAGAGTATCACAGAAAGAAAAAGAAAAGAAAAAAAAAAAAAAAATATATATATATATATATATATATATATATATATATATATATATATATATATATATATATATATATATATAAGTAATAATTATCTATTGTATATGGCTTTCAAGACATTAAATTTCAATTCTACTCTGAGTGCGAATTACCTGTTGTACACCGCATCATATATACTTTTCATCATATGATGGATGGTTGCATATGAATACATACGGTGTTGACGCAGAAATTGGTCGTCGCCGGAGTCCGTCGGAGTTGATGCCGATGAGGTCGCCGCCGGGGACCTGCAAAACAAAGTCTGGCTCGGAGCCGATGGGGGTGGCTCCGGCAAGACCCTCCGATGCTCAAGTCAATTTCCGTCAATAGAAATGGAATGCTCGGTAGAGTATAGAGGAAGAGAAAAGGGTTTTCAGAACCTAGGCTAAAGGTATCCGGAGGGTCCTTTTTATAGAGGGAGCTTGTTGTAACCGTCTTGATTAATGAGCGTCGTAACTGTCCTGATTAATGTCGATCGTTATTGCCGATAGTTATTGCCGATAAATGCCGATCGTTATTGCCGATCGTTATTGTCGTGTAACCGTAGCGAGATCGCCTGCAGTAATCCATCATAAGGAGTTCAGCCATTGAGAAGCTCGTCCACTGAAGAAGTCTGTAGGGAGCCCGGCTTCCTTAGAAGCTCGATCGTTGGAGAAATCCGCATGGAGTCCGACTTCCGTATAAGCCCGATCGCTGGAGGGTTCCATAAGGAGTCCGACTTCCTTAGAAGCTCGGCCCGAGAGGAAGCTTTGGGAGGAGTTCGGCTCCTGCAGGCGCCTGGCTGTAACGACACGGAGACAGTTCAGCTTTTGCAGGAGTCTGACTGAAGCTCGGCGATTGAGTAATCAGAAGTAGTTCGGCAACTAAATAGTTCGGCCCACTGCCGACTGCTGAGGAGTTCGGGTGCTGGTTGTTCGAAGGAGCTTGACCGGCTGAAAGAATGGTCGCTTGAGGAGTTCGGCCGCTGAGAGTCTGAAGCTCGGCCGTTTGAGAGTTCGGTCAGTTTGAAGGACTTCGACTGAGGTCCGACCGCTGAGAAGTTCGGTCGGATGTAGGAGTTCAGCTAACACGCGTCCGCTGAGGCTCTTCCATGGCCATTGACCGCATCAGGCTGGGCGCCGAACTTGACTTTGGCAGGAGCGGAATTTATCCCCAACACTAGCCCCCCCCACTTTCGAGTTCGAAACTCGAAGGAAGGGAGTGCAGACAAGGCGACTGCCGAAGTTTTCTTTCGGGCTTCGTATCGGTCCATGTCGAAGTTCGAGGGAGATTTCATCTCTGGCTAAAGTCGATGCTGAAGTTGAGGCTCCCTAGCCGAGGTTGATTCGGTCAAAAATCCTACCTCCCATTGAGGTCGAAGTCGGCACTCTTCAGCCGAGGTCAGCCTAGTCGCTCGGGGGAGATCTTATTTAATCGAGGTTGATAGGATCGCTCGAAGGAGATCTTATCTCCTCTGGCTGAGGTTGATGTGGGTGCTCACGTTAGGATGAGGTCCTCCTTCTGTTCTTAATGGGCTGTGGGGGCACATGCGGACCGTCGTCCGAGTCTCTTCCTCCATCTCATCTAAGGTGAACGAGGCCTTCGACTTTGCTCACGTTAGGACGAGGTCTTCCTCCTGTTCCTAACGGGCTGTGGGGGCACATGCGGACCGTCGTCCGAGCCTCTCCCCCCATCTCGTCTAAGGTGAACGAGGCCTTCGACTTTGCTCGCGTTAGGACGAGGTCTTCCTCCTGTTCCTAACGGGCTGTGGGGGCACATGCGAGCCTCTCTCCCCCTGTCTCGTCTAAGGTGAACGAGGCCTTCGACTTTGCTCGCGTTAGGACGAGGTCTTCCTCCTATTCCTAACGGGCTGTGGGGGCACATGCGGACCGTCGTCCGAGCCTCTCCCCCCATCTCGTCTAAGGTGAACGAGGCCTTCGACTTTGCTCGCGTTAGGACGAGGTCTTCCTCCTATTCCTAACGGGCTGTGGGGGCACATGCGGACCATCGTCCGAGCCTCTCCCCCCGTCTCGTCCTTTGTGAACGAGGCCTTCGATTTTGGTAAGGCCTTATTTCCTGCAGCCGACATGGGGGAGACCTTGTCTCCTGCAGCCGAGGTTTAGAGGTCTTTGACCTGCTCGCGTTAGGATAAGATTTTCCTCCTATTCCTAATGCAGCGACTATTGGCTGCTCCTTCGCTGTCATCGTACAGTTTTTGCGTCCAAAAACAATATTATCGGAAGGGAAGAATTTTACCGAAGGAAAGTTACGGGCAGCATGTCCCCATTTCAGGGTCGTCGGGGCGTTCTTCCTTTGAGCTCCCTCGGGCAGTAAGTCCCGTCCAGATGACCTTCTCTTCGCTTGGACGCTGGGAGGTGACGAATCACCGATGTATCCAGCCCTTCCCCGGGGTATCGTTGATGACGCCGCAAGGCGGCCGACCTTACAGTTTCTCGTTATGGCAGCGCTCTTAGCTGATCTTCTCCTGCTTTAGACTGGTGTTGAAGGAATTTACCCCGCCGAGCTCTTCAATCTCGTCTTGGAGCTGAATGTATTCCTCAGTGTCGTGATTGTGGTCGCGATGGTAGGGGCATTACTTGCTTCGATCGCGTACGTTTGGGGAGGCTATAGTCTTTGAGGTCTTGACGGCTGGCTCTTAACTTCGCTGAGAATTCGAGTTAGAGTAGCGGGGCGTGGTTGCGGAATCTTTCGGGAGGAGGACTTCTTCGCACCCTTCTGTCGGGGCTTCCTTCGTGTTGAGCTCGAAAAGTTCAGGCCTTGCTTATGCTGGTGAGGTCGTGAGCACGGCCTTCCTGCGAAATCGGGAGAAGTTCATGATCCTCTATCGGGACTTCCCCGATGACGAGCTCGAGGTGGTTCGACCTTGCTTGCGTGGAGCTTCAATCCGCTTTCCGGCGAAACCTTCCACGGGAGAACTTCATGCTTCTTTGTCCAAATTTCCTTGCTTGCAGGGAGAGGTCGACTTTGCTTGTCCGAACTTTATTGCACCTTCCGTGAATTCTTTGCAGGGGCTTCCTTGGTGACGTAATCCAGGGGAGTTCGGCCTCGCTCGCCCTGGGGCGATCTCGAGTGCGGCCGAACTTCATCTCACCTCCCATGAAATCCTTCTAAGGGTTTCGTCGATGACGAGCTCGAGGGGGGTTCGGCCTTACTTGAAACGAACTTCATTCCGATGATGTGCGGCAGAGTTCGGCCTCACTTATTCCGAACTTCATTCCGCGGAAGAACTTTGTTCCGCCCTTGCTTGCGCCGAACTTCACTTGATGGTGAGCTTCGAAGGGAAGTTCAGCCTCACTTGCGCTGAACTTCATTCCAATGATGAGCTTCTGAGAAAAGTTCGGCCTTGCTTATGCCGAACTTTATTCCGATGAGGAGCTGCGGAGTTCGGCCTCACTTATGCCGAACTTCATTCCGCGGAAGAACTTAAGCGGCCGAGCTTCAGTCCGCTTTCTTTCTTCGATGGATCTATCTAGCCTGCCGATTAGCCGCTTGCCACTGACTTCGCCGTCCTTAGCCTCGAAAGCCTCCTCTGCCCGGGCATAACTTTCGGCCTGAGCCAGCATGTCGGCAAAGTTCCTGGGAGGCTTCTTTTTCAGGGAGAACAATAGATCGTTCTTCTGAAGGCCGCTTTTGAGAGCGGCCATGGCGACCGACTGGTCCATGTCCCGAACCTCTAGCGCAGCAGTATTAAATCGAAAAATGAAAGCCCGGATGGATTCCCCCTCTTTCTGCCTGATGGCCATTAGGGAGTCCGAACTTCGGCGTGGGCATCTACTACTGACGAAATGGGCCACGAATTGTTGACTCATTTGATCGAACGATAGGATGGTACTCGGCTTGAGCGCCGAATACCAGTTCCTAGCGGCTCCTTTAAGGGTAGAGGGGAAAGTCCGGCATAGAATGGCGTCTGGCGCTCCATGGAACAGCATCGTCGTTCGGAAGGCTTCCAAGTGGTCGACTGGGTCGGTAGTCCCATCATAGCTCTCGAACTGTGGGAGCTTGAAGTTCGGCAGGACCGATTTCTGCATGATTTTCTGTGAGAAAGGAGGGTCGGTTCGGATCTCATTACCGTATGAGGAGGGAGCGTGGCGGAGTTCTTCAATTCATCGGCTCATTTCTAAGAGCCTTCGATCTAGAAGATCTTCACGGTCTCTTATCTCCAAAGTCTTCCTGCTGAATGGGTGCAAAGCTTCTTCCTGGGATGAGCTGCGGTCCGAACAAGGGCTCTCCTTCCGTTGCCTTCCTTTTTCGAGGATTGAAGGTCGGGTAGCCCATGTTGATTGCCTCTGGACTGGACCACATGGCTCTGAAGAATCCTGCACCGATTGAACTAGCACGGCGGCCTGCTGGTGCATGGCCTGCACCGTCTGAACTGCTTCAGTGAGGCCACGAATCTGCTGAACGAGCAAGTTGAACTGTTCAGCGTCTACCGCAGCCACAGACCGATCCTGGACCGTCGGGGCCGGAGCGGTAGCGGACGGACCCGGACGGGATCGGGTCGTAGAGGCTGTCGATCGTCGGGCTGTAGAATGAGCCTGGGTCACTGGGGCTGGAGCAGGAGCGGACAGACTCGAACGGGATCGGGCTGCGGAGGCCGCCGATCTCTGGGTGGAGGCTCTCTTGGGGGGCATCTTTTTCCGTTGGAAGGGAATTTGAATTAAGAGGAAGAGAGATTTCTCGAGCACTCCTTTAAAAACAAAGGCACACCGACTTCCATTAAGAGGGAAATCTTTGTCGGTAATGCCCTCCTTCTAGCGCCAATCTGTTGACGCAGAAATTGATCGTCGCCGGAGTCCACCGGAGTTGACGCCGATGAGGTCGCCGTTGGGGACCTGCAAAACAAAGTCTGGCTCGGAGCCGATGGGGGGTGGCTCCGGCAAGACTCTCCGACGCTCAAGTCAGTTTCCGTCAACAGGAATGGAATGCTCGGTAGAGTATAGAGGAAGAGAAAAGGATTTTCAGAACCTGGGCTAAGGGTATCCGGAGGGTCCTTTTTATAGAGGGAGCTTGTTGTAACCGTCTTGATTAATGAGCGTCGTAACTGTTCTGATTAATGTCGATCGTTATTGCTGATCGTTATTGCCGATTGTTATTACCGATAAATGCTGATCGTTATTGTCGTATAACCGTAGCGAGATCGCTTGCAGTAATTCATCATAAGGAGTTCGGCCATTGAGAAGCTCGTCCACTGAAGAAGTCTGTAGGGAGCCCGGCTTCCTTAGAAGCTCGGTCGTTGGAGAAATCTGCACGGAGTCCGACTTCCGTATGAGCCCGATCGCTGGAGGGTTCCGTAAGGAGTCCGACTTCCTTAGAAGCTCGGCCCGAGAGGAAGCTTTGGAAGGAGTTCGGCTCCTGCAGGCGCCTGGCTGTAATGACGCGGAGACAGTTCAGCTTTTGCAGGAGTCTGACTGAAGCTCGGCGATTGAGTAATCAGAAGTAGTTCGGCAGCTAAGTAGTTCAGCCCGCTGCCGACTGCTGAGGAGTTCGGGCGCTGGTTGTCCGAAGGAGCTTGACCGGCCGAAAGAATGGTCGCTTGAGGAGTTCGGCCGCTGGGAGTCTGAAGCTCGACCGCTTGAGAGTTCGGTCGGTTTGAAGGACTTCGGCTGAGGTCCGACCGCTGAGAAGTTCGGTCGGATGTAGGAGTTTGGCTAATACGCGTCCACTGAGGCTCTTCCATGGCTATTGACCGTATCAGACTGGGCGCCGAACTTGACTTTGATAGGAGCGGGATTTATCCCCAACATACGGTATGATGCATATCACATATGGTGGTATGCAGCTCTCCATCATGCGATGACATGATGTACCATATCATACGATACATTATGTGCATGGTAGAAAATACTCCTCATTTTTCATGACAATCTCCATATGTAGATAATCAGTATTCACATGATGAGCGTACCAAACTCAAATCTTTGGGTTTTGCTTTCTGCTATTAAAAACTCCACATGTTGTAAGCTCTCTTGTTTTATTTGAGAAGCCATGCGTATTGGATAGACACTATTTCATACCCAGTCTTGTGAATAATATTCATTTATTGCACTCCAAAACTTTTCTCTTTTTTTTTTTTTTTTTTGTCAATAAATATACTTTCTAAACTAGTTTGTATCCCTCGTCGTTCCGGCCACCACCACCACCATGCTTTTTTGTTTCTCCGATCACCACCACCATGTTCATCGATACCACCTCCGCCGCTGTCGCCGCCGCCGCTGCCACCGTTGCTCGCTTCCTTTCCTTAATAGAGCGATGCATCGCCACCAAAGACCTCCGGCTCGGCCGCCACCTCCACGCGCACCTCCTCAAGACCGGCCTAAACCACCACACCGTCCTCGCCAACCGCCTCGTCCACCTCTACTCCCTCTCCGGCGTCCTCCCCTCTGCCGTCTCCGCCTTCACCGACCTCCCCTTCAAAAACCACCACTCCTACAACACTCTCCTCGCTGCCTTCTGCCGCGCTGGCCACCTCCCCGGCGCCCGCCAATTGTTCGACCAGATGCCCCACCGAGGCCTTGTCTCCTATAACACCATGATCTCGACCCTAACCCACCATGGCCACCATGCAGAAGCGCTGAACCTCTTCACCCGAATGCGGGAGGACCACTCGTTCGACAGATTCACCGTCGTTGGTGTTGCGACCGCATGTGCCAACCATGGGGCTTTAAAATCTCTTCGTCAGCTCCATGGAGCTGCTATCGTCTCTGGGTTGGAGTTTAATCTCATAATGTCGAATGTTATGATTGATGCCTACGGGAAGTGCGCTGATGCTGAGGTCTCCCGCGCGTTATTTGATCGGATGGGGACGAGAGATGTCATTTCTTGGACATCGCTGGTGGTGGCATATGCCTCTTCTCACAGGCTCGAAGAGGCCTGGTTGGTATTCGATCGGATGCCGGAGCGGAATGCAGTCTCATGGACGGCGCTCATTTCCGGGTATGAGCAGAATGGGGAGGGGGAGGCAGCATTGGAGCTCTTCAGGGGGATGGTGGAAGAGGGAGTTGGTCCGACACCATTTACTTTGGTCTCGGTTTTGAGTGCTTGCGCGGGCTTAGGACTTACAGCTCGGGGGAAGCAAGTGCATGGCTTCATGGTCAGGAGGTGCATTGGATTGGATTCTTTCAACGTCTTCACCTCGAATGCTTTGATCGATATGTACGCAAAGTGTGGGGATATAGCCTCGGCCGGGTCTGCGTTTGCTGAAATGCCCCAGCGAGACATTGTCTCTTGGAATTCGATGGTTACCGGATTTGCTCAGAATGGGCATGGCAAGCAATCTCTTGCCATCTTCGAACAAATGATGAAAGCCGGGATTACACCAAACCATACCACATTCCTTGGTGTGCTCTCAGCTTGCAGCCATGCTGGCCTAGTCTTAGAGGGTCGTCGATTCCTTGACTCAATGGAGAGGAAGTATGGAGTACAGCCAAGGCCAGAGCACTATGCCGCTTTCATTGATGCACTTGGGCGCAATTGCCGGCTGGAAGAAGCCATGGAATTCATAAAGGATTTGCATTCTAAACATGAATTGGGCAGTGTTGGGACATGGGGAGCACTCCTTGGGGCATGCCGAGTGCATGGAAATTTAGAGCTTGCTGAAAGAGCTTCTGAGTACCTCTTTGAGTTGGATCCTGAGAATGGAGCAAGATATGTGATGTTGTCTAATATATATGCTGCAGCAGGTCGGTGGGACAATGTTCGACAGATTAGGCTGCTTATGAAGGGGAAGGGATTTAGAAAGGATCCAGGTTTCAGTTGGATAGATCTGAGGAGTGGCAAGCATATGTTTGTAGCTGATGATAAGTCTCATAAGCGAACAGGGGAGATTTATGAATTGCTTGCCACTTTGGTTGATCAGATGAAGGAAACAAGATGTCATCTAAATTATGAGCAGAGTCTGTTTGGTGATGAAGATGGGGACTTGTTGCAATGTGTTTAATAAGATAGCAGCTGCATCAAATCATTGGTTACATTGGTAGGCCAGATGGTGATTTTGTTCCTATGGAGAAGTGCTACATGAGTTCAGTCTATGAGGATGAAACATTGATATAACTTCGGTATTGGTGTAATATATGCATTGTCACAATGAACTCTTAACTCTCTAAAGCTGTGCTGAGAGTTTCTGAGGATTGAATCTTTGCAAATCAGATTCCTTGAGGAATTACAGAGAAGCTCAGGCAGGAGGTCTTCGTTATGATTATGAAAAGAATGTGCTTGACTTCACTAGTATGGAGGTTTACTTGACAAAACATAAATTCAGGGACTACCAGAAGAAGGCCTCCTTGGGTGCTTGCTTGCTTCCAGTGTGGATGAAATTGTTAGCATTATTTGAGCATACACAAGCAATCAGAGTTTTAGGATGCCAAAGAGTTGCTTGCCTAAGGAAGGGCATGGGGAAATGTTGCATCCCTGATGGAGGTTATGATACTTCTTCCAAGTTTTAGCACTTCTCGTTTAACACATTATTTTGTGCTTACATTTCCAATTCTTTGTAAACTATTTTAACCAATTATTGAGTGAATCATTCTTTGCTTCGGGGAGCTGGGCATGTTTGCAGGTTTCCTTCTAATTTTGCAAGTGACAGACCTCTTTGTAGGAGCGTCGTTATCTTTTGTTTCGCTTCCTCAATAAAATGCTGTTGGGTTCTCTGGACCTAACATTTCTTAATGTTTCTCAGAGAGAGATCAAATGAATTTCGGATTTAGCTGTTGCTAGAAACTTATACAGTTCTTTCTCCATATTCATGTAATTTTTGTCCAAACATGATTCATCTTTGAGCATATCTCTCTTGCTTCTTGGGGGTGATGAAAATGCTTGCAAGGAACTGAATGCCATGTGTTAATCTAGATAATCTTAATATCTCAATTTGTATAAACGAATTCAAGCTTGCTAAATTATCATACTTGGTGTGCCATTAACCGGTGCAGGATTGGTGAAAAACTTCCCACAACGAACACAAATAAACCCAAAAGACAGGCTTTGAAATACATCAGGTATGATGTTTCGTAAATAACACGTTCAAGAATTGCTATAAATTCTTTATGCACTACGGGTGGTGCCGCTTTAGGCACACTGCCCGTGGTGATTGGGTCTCGCACAAGGCCGGAGCATGGTGCCCAAAAAAAAATTTTTTTTTTCTTTCAGCCTCATGCATGAGCCAATCACTACAGGCGATCCTGCAGTGCACAAAATATTGTTCTTGCTATATATTTCAGAAAAAAAGCATGAGAAAAAATACATATTGGGACCCAAGAGGGAGCCAAGAATTACGGAATTAAGCCGAGGAGTGATCAGATACTAAGAATTTAATGAGATCTGTTTTTTCATATTTGAAATCTGGTCAGCAATTTATCATGATCTCTTGCTACAAATTTGACACATCACCTAGGTTTGTGGTGATGGTGTTGATTCACGCTAGCCTCCTTGTTGCCCTTTTGCTGTCTCCTAGTCTGCAAGAACCAAAGTTTCATGCTTTACCATTAAGCACCTTTCTCCAAATAATAATGCAAAGCCTTCCCATGGGCAACACAAACAGACAATGCTGTTTGCAAATTGTATTTGCTTGATCTGTGAACCCCTTCCAAACTTGTGAAGCCACCACCACTTGATTCATCAGTCACCCAACAGCTTTGCCATGCTGGGCTAGTTTGCAAAATGATCCATATGATCACGTCATTCTCAAATGTTTGCAAAACTATCCATATGATCGCATCATTCATCCACATTTGAGGCCTTTTGACACCTGCACTCTGTAATGGATGTAAAGTAGCTTCACTTGTTAAGTGCATTCAGAAGATTCTGGAGAAAGGACCTCAAACTGAACTGGATTCAAGGGGTTTGATTCATTGATGCATCTTGCAGCCCTTTCTCCTAGTTTTCTGTTCGCATGTTCCCGGCAACAGTCAAAGATTCTTGTCCACATGGGGATGGTCGGCTCGAATGGCATATGTTCGATGAAATCCTCGAGTTCAACCATGAAGCCGTGCTTGCCTAATAGTTCAATCATACACTCATAATGCTCTACTCGAGGTATGACACCATACTCTTCAGTCATCAAATCAAAATACCGTCGACCCAAATTGACATAGCCCTCACTGATACAAGCAAGCAAAACACCAATGAAAGTGACATTGTCTGCTCTAATCCCATCTTTCCGCATTGCTTCAAATAGTTCAAGACTATACTCACCCCTCCCATTATAAGCACATCCCAAAACCATGGAATTCCAAAGGACTATATCCCGTGAACCATCCATTTCAAAAACTTTGATGCCATATTCAATCAACCGGCATTTGGAGTACATGTCAACCAATGCCCCTCTGATAATTACATCCATCTCAAAACCATTTCTGATCATGTAGCCATGGATTTGTTTCCCATGTTCGAGCATGAAGATATTCGCACAAGCAGCTAATATTGTACCGAATGTGAACTCATTTGGAGCAGTTTCCCATTGCATCTCACTGAAAGCACCCATGGCCTCTTCGCTTCGGCCATGACACGCATAACCTGAGATCAAGCAATTCCATGATATCCTATCCCTCTGACATGCCATATTAAGAAACCAAATCTCTGCGCTTCTCAGACACCCATTTTTCGCATACATATGTAGAAGAGCATTGCTGAAAAAAAGATTGGAGCAGAAGCCATGCCTGTAAGCAAAACCATGAATCTGTTTCCCCCGATCAGGATCCAAAAGCCCAGCGCATGCATTCAGTACCAAACCAAGAGTGACATAGTTGGTCTCTTCATTTTCTCTTCTCATCCGGTTAAAGAAATCCATGGCCTTGTCCCAATGAAAGGACCGCACATAACCTGCCAACATTGCGTTCCATGAGACCACATTCCTTTCAGGCATATCCTCAAAGAGTGCCTCTGCTTCATCGATTCTCCCACATGTTGCGTAACCTGACACCATGGAAGTCCATGAGACCACATCCTTCGAGTTGGACTGATCAAAGAGCCTACGAGCATCCTCAAGAACATCACACTTTGCATACATCTCCATGAGCGAATTCCCTACAACGTTATCTCCTTCAAAACCAATCTTTACCACCATACCATGGACCTGGCGTCCCTCCTTGAGTGACGAAATATCCGAACATGCCATTAGAGCATTCGAGATGGTAAAACTCAATGGCTTTATGCTGAATTTAATCATGCGAAAGAACATAATGACTGCCTCCTTTCCTCTACCCAGCTCCAAGTACCGGCGGACAATCACATTCCAGGAAACAGCATTCGGGTTGGGAATGGAATCAAACATCCTCCTCGCATCATCAATCACCCAGCACTTCCCGTAGACGTCGACGAGTGAGGTGCCCAGAATCACATTCAAACAGAATCCAAGCTTCAGAATTAGGCCGTGGATTTGCTTTGCAAGGAAGAGGGTCAAGAGGTCGGCGCAGCACCCGAGCACGGAGGCCAAGGTGACATCTTTCGGACGAATGCCGGACCTATTCATGCGGGAGAACAAGGACAGTGCCTCCTCGGGCTGGTCAGCGCGGAAGCACGCCGCGATGATGGCGTTCCAGCTGCCGCCGTCCCGCTGCGGCATCTCGTCGAACAGCTCGCGGGCGTCGCTCAGGCTGCCGCAATTGGCCAAAGTCTCGATGGCGCGGTTGAGGAGAAAGGTGGACGGGGAAGGGGAGAAAGCGACGAGGTGGGACTCGACGCGGCGAGCCTCGACAAGGGCGCGGCGCGAGGAGCAGAGCTGGAGAAGGCGGGCGTAGACGGAGGAGGGGAAGGGGGAGGCGGCGGTGGCGAGGGCGGCGACGGCGTGGCGGAGGTCGCCGGAGTCGAGGTGGGGGAGGATGGAGGCGGTGGGGGATTTGTTGGTGGGTTTGAAAGGCTTTCTGGGACGGGTGGCGTTTTGGATGAGACGGTTGAGGACCGAGGCGGCGCTCGCCGCCATGGAAGTGGTTAAGGGGACATGGATTTCAAGGAAAGAGGGACGGAGGGTCAAGCAGTCGCCGAAAGAGGCAATCCAGTCTGCTCTTCATCCAAGTGTTTTAAATCTAAAAATTTTGGAGGTCTAATAGAGAAGAAAGCCCAAAATTTTCATAATTTACATTGAGGCAAGAGATGCTGGCGGCTTCGTAGAAATTTTTATATGATCATGTAGTGCAAGAGAGCTGCTATAGAAAATTAATAATGAGTTGCCAAGCCGGCAAAAAAATAAATTTAATTATTATACGTATTGAGATGTCCGATGCTACCTTTTCCACCGCATTTCTCCGATCGGCTGCTAGGTCTTATTATTTGGAGATGCACCATCCAATTCAAAATCGGAACCTTTTGTTATTGATTATAGAGCTATGATCGCAAGATTAAGCTCGGATTATTACTTTTATTTCTCCTCCTCTCTTCATCTTTGTTTACATTTATCTAATTTGCATTTTGTTCCTTCGAATTTAATCTCTTTTTTTGCTGAAATTTTTTGATATTTACAAAGCAGAAAATTGGTTAGGCTTTGGGCTTATTATGTAGTGATGATGTTAGCATCCTAGCAAATGAAGGCTTAGCTTTGACTTATCGCATTTAATGAGCAAAAATACTATCATCTTCCATAGGGTGTTCAACTATTATAAGTAGGGATATTGTTAAGAAACTATTTCCTTGCATTCAAACTATTATTCTAAAGATTAATTATCACACATAACTCATAATGATTAAGCTAAATTATTTATTTTTATATCATAAATATTAATATAAAAAGACCGAGCTTCTCTCCCGTTGTTGCTTCATTGTGGATATGGTTACACCTATATTTGTCACAAGATAACTGGCTATACACAAACAATCATTACATCGGTGTTTTGTTTTTAATATTTATAGAGTTACGAGTGTATGAATCTTTAAAGAACCTGTTCTATAAGCCGATGAAGGGTTTGTAAGTTATCTGAAAAATTAAAAATTAATATATTTTTGTTAATGCCTAAGAAATTTGTGCATGAAAATCTCTATGCAGGTGGCCTATATTCAGCATCAACCATTTCTTCTTCTTTTTAATTTTTATAAATATTACTCGACAAATAGGTAAAATATATACAACTGATTGCATCAATCACCACAAGTATGCGAGCAAAGTTGAAGAAGCTTCCCACAATCGACCCTATAAGTAGCAACATATTAAGTAGTTGGTTTTCTTGTGGACATGTCCAACCATATATGAAATAATGGTTTGACGAGAGCTTAAAATTATCTATCAACAAGGGATGACGAGCTCCTATATGTTCTGTCCTGTTCTGACATGAGATGCATAACCCACCTTTTCCAACTACTCATTCCATCCATGTGTTAATGAAGAGGTTGTGTGTACATGCATTACGAGATATATACTTATATATATATATATATATATATAAAGAGAAAGAGAGAGAGCATGCCGAGCTAGAATAAGATCTTTCGGATTTAAACTTAAATCTGATCGGATCAAGGTCATATATCAATGATCCAAGCCATTGAATGTGATTTACCATCTCAAAATTAGTTACACGTAAAAATCATATAATTTGTAGACTCCTAGCCTATGCATCAGGTAGTCAAAAATTGGATAGCCTAAATAAAATGAAATTTAATATATATTTTTTGATCACTTGATGCATAAGCCAAGAATCTTCAAATTATATGATTTTTGGTATGCAAGCAGTTTTAAGATAGTAATCATATCTAATGGTTTGGATCATTGATGTAGAATTTTCATTGTCTAGTTTTAATCTGACTGGATTTGAGCTCAAATTTGGTCGATCTTATTCAAATCTATCTATATATATATATGTGTGTGTGTGTTTATATTATGGCGTAAATAATCTTAGATTCATTTATTGGGCTGTGTTGCTTGTTGGGTGATCTTAAGTGCAACTAATTCTTCCTCCTTTTTGTGGATATTCTCCTTGCTATTCAAACTAGTCGAGATAAACATGAGGGTTGGGGATGCAAGTGTATCATAACTAGTGAACTGATACATGGGTGGTTGGCGATGCCGAAGCTTTGATCCTCATGACCACCCATTTCAGTCTTGATGCGTTCGATCTTGGACGCATGGTATCCTCCTTTGAAGGGAATTTTGTTGGCACGGTGGGTATTGATCCTGGGAAAAAATACAGGATCAATCTTGGTCCTTCTCATAAATTGACATGATCCTGCAAAAAAATCAATTTTGCTAAATGATTTAAAAAAAAATGCAGACCTACTTTAGGTCCAAATTTCTTAAGGGCAGCTGATTTGCATCATAATGACTGAATTAACTAGTACCATCAGAATGCCTGAGATGCCTTAGAGAATTATGCCATTTCCCATCATGCAGGACATATTTTTCCTGCAATCAGAGAACGGTATTGCAAGTTGAAGAGTAGTTGTGGGTCTGAATTGAGGAACAATTTGACAGTTGGAAGAAGATGATATTTTAGATTATATTTCAGATTACAATTGAAGAGTATTATATTTCAAATTCAGCTGATGGACCATATATTCTGCATAACAACTTCAAAATAAGCACTCTTTTGGGGCACTAATGGATGCTGAAGCTCATAGGCAGGGCCTGACGGTTGTTGATTTAAACTGTAACTAGTAGATTGTAGTTTATAGATCAAAGGCCTGGACTCATTTCTAGCACAGAGATAAAATTAGGCTCTTGTTCGCCAGCTTCCAAGAGGCCATTATTTGCTGATAAGGATCTCTGAGATGTATCCCTTTTTTCTGTTTCTCTGCATTTACTTCACCCTCATGCTTCGGTATGTATCTTTACAGGTACAGACCATGCAACAAGAAAATATTAGTTGCCCTACAAAATGGCTTGCATCACCATGTCCGCTCCTTCTTGTCTTCAGAAATCTAGAGATGTTTTTATGAAAAAGGTATGAAGTTCATAGAATAAGAACTCCCTCGGAACCAAATAAATAATTCTCCCATAGCACTCGACACTGGTTTTTGTTAAAAAAAAATGTCCAGCATCAACCTAATAATCTATTTGCATGATCATCAGAGAACCTTTTTTTTTTTTTTGCTTTGCATGGACATTCTGTGTTCAATTATGATGCTCATGCGATACTGGACCTGCTCTCACAGCAGGCATATACTACATGCTTGCATCAAATATCAAACAAGGAGTCATGCGATCTTCATTGAAGGTGGATACGATCTCAAGTCCTCTCGAATTCCATGGCCAATAGTGCATTCCTTGGGGAGCCAAGCTTGGCTACCCAATTTGATGATCCAGCAATGTTGTACCAAGAACCATCGTCTTGAGTGAAGCAGGAGGTCGAACACTGCCCTCTAAATGTCAACGGGAATATCACCCTTTGTGCTCATGTGGATCTTATTATAAGGCTCGACCTATTTTCAAATTCATGTTGCCATGAAGGATCGATCTTAAGATGAGTAAGAGGGCTGAAGAAGATGATTTAGGGACCGAGGTTGCCGATCAAAGACTTAGAAATAGTTGATGGTGGCCATATCTTTGCCCCAACATCCAAGAATATCTAGCAAAAGCCCACTTGCTCGAGATTTTTAGATGGAGATCCTTCGATGCTTAAGCCAGAATTGCTCAAAGAAACATAGAAAGTTCTAAGTAGGAGAGGAGAAGATTCAAAGTCTAAATGTCAATATGTCCGTAAATGATACATACATACATATATGGCACTAGTTAATGATTAATTACCAGTTTATTGCTTTGTTGTGATGTGAAATATATGCCTTGATCTAGTTCGGAAGTACTTGCACATCCAGCATTAATTACCCATATCAGGCTTTTGTTGCTGTTTTTGAGCCTATCAAACTATTTACGAATGCATGAGTTATAAAAAGATATTTACCAAGTACCGTACGAGGATTCAATTCTCCATATTAGCAGGCTATACTTACAATTGATCTAGATAACTGCAAGCTTGTTGATACGAGTTCATCTCAGTTTCTTCCATTTCTCGTCCAGCCTTACGTATTTTTCCCCTTGTTTGGATTCTTCAACCTATAAGCTTATTATGTGCAACCCAATTGAGGCACAACCCAACTTTGAGTACATCTTTCACCAGGGATATATACTCCATCGAACCTTTTTTCCTAATACACTTGGTTATTATTTCACCCTTAGTTTTACCATTCATCTCTAGAAGCATCGTTGGTATAAAGATTTTGATCTAAAGGTAGACTCATTTTGTCGTTACCAAAACAAGGTAACTTTATTTTATCATCAATTTAAATAAAACAAGGAAGCCAAACCATATGAAGGTATGTAGGTAAATTTAGTTTGCTGATGGATGTAATGATAATGACGCTCAAACAAAAGATTAGCATCATATCACTTTTTTAGCAGATTAGTTTTATAAACGTGTCATTAGCGATCATAGGCCTGCACACAAACATGCCCGGTTGGTAATGAAATAGCTTGCTCCCATCAATCATCAATGGTTGATTTAATAAATCCCTTGAGCATTGTTCACTATCTACTTTTCAGATTCTATTAATGAATGCTAGTCATGTTGTATTACTTCTTCCCTTCTTTCTTCAACAAAAAATTGTAATGATTGCTTATTAGATCAGATATCTACTTGTTCATGTGTATATCACATCAGCAAGTTCTTATCCAACCATTCTCAACTGGCGTAATGCCTACTTTTCCAATAATTTACTCACTGCTAATGATCCTCCCTCATAATTTTACCATATAAACCTGCATGAATGTTATCCATCTAGTGCCTTGCTTATATTAAGATTATATAAATTTGCTAATGCCTTGTTCTATTTTCAATCTTCACTCTTATTTTATGTAATGATCCAGAATCTCATCCAAAAAAACTAGTCGAAAGATATTAGTTGAATTTCTTGATCTTATATAAATACTCAAGATCTATCGGTGCATATATAGTCGATGTAAAATTAAATATGCATATGCATGAATCCTTATATATTTTTTTTATTTAAGTTCCGGTATTCTTGTCGAGCTAACTAAGAGTCTAAATTCATTTAAATCTAATATAAGCATCATGATCGGATCATGATTAACTCGAATGGATCTACGCTATAATATCCTTTAGTATACATAGATCATGGATCAGATTTATTTAAATATTATTTATAACAATCCAGGATCTCATCCAAAATGACTGTTTGAAAGATATTATTTAGATTTCTAATCCTACGTACATATCTAAAATCTATCCAAACTACAACTAATGTCGGATTAAACATATGCCCGATGGATCCTCATATTTTATGTGCTTAAAATTTTCTTGCGACCACATAACACCCCAAAATTAAGCACTTCTCCACTTTTTCTACCCCACGCCATAGAAGCTATGTTCTTCATAATTTTGGTGACCACTCCTTGTTTGCAAGGAAAGCAGCGGTGACACATAATTAAGTCGCATGTAAGTGGGCTCACATGTTAAGACAATTTAGCCCAGTACGAGCTCAAACAGTGCTCGGAGTGCAGCACCTCTAACCAAGCTTCCACCATCTAGTCCGAATGGGGTGGCAGTGCCACCATGGACTCTACCATACTTGGGCGTAATAAATGCCTGGAAAACATCCCAAAAGAGCTTGAGCTTGGGAAAGTGGACGTCTCTCAAACCCCTCAAATGGGTGCACGACAACAGTACCGCTGCACCACAGCCTCTATCCCATCCCCTTCTCCCAGAAAGCAGTGTCTGGAAGCCCACAATAAAACACACTTCTCTCAAGGATTTGGTCACCATCCCACCATTAGGGCTCATGTAAATTAGAGATGGCACCTTGGGCTGACAAGCTTGCATCACTTCTACGTCACAAGACAACAAAAAGGTTCATGAGACTTGTCCCTAAGGGTGGTAGGGGTGCCCTGAGTTGAGCACTAGGTGATCCACGTGTATTGGCACCAGGTATAAATCCCAAAGAGGTGGACTTGGCCTTGGAATCCTTGTTACTTGATGTCTGGTTATAATGAAGCAGCGTGTCACCTATGGGAGTGAAGGGAGGTAAGAGGGAGGAATGTGGGTGTGTGGGCTTGGCAATGATTGCTGTGTTTGGGGCAAATAGCATTGAAACACAAATATGGGCTACATGTATATAATATTATGGTTTCTTCTCCAAGTGATGTTCTTGTACCTTGTCACCACGTCAACTGTGCTTTTGGAGGCTCGGTATTATTGTTTGTTTTATTGAAGGGAGGGGGAAATAAGGAAGTGGAAAAGGGTGACGTAGTTATTGTGAAGGCATGACATGAGCATGGATGCTAGGATGGTAAGGTGTTGTCCTTGTGTGAATGCTGGTTTTGGTCCCGGTGGGCTTGAGCCAATTAGTAAGCCTTGATGTGATCTATCTTTTTTTGGCACAAAAGTGATCGATGCATCTTGAATGGAAAGGAGGAGCAGTGTTTCCGGTGTCACTCATCCATGTGTCGCGTTTTTAGTGGTTTTCTCCACCCTGTTGTACATGTTTTTTTTTGGTATTGGAGTTGTTTTGGATCCATACATGCCAATCTGAGTGCTTGGGACCTTAGATACATTAACATTTTGAGTAATGGTGATCTTTGATTGTCTAAGATTCAATTTTCTATATTAATTTCATGTTTCATGATGTTATAGTTTAAATTATGCCCATAAATTTTTCAACTCCACGGTTAACTGTGCCTGGGTGAGATTAGTACTAGATGGGTGATCTGCTGGAAAATCCTCTTGTTGTACAGATTTAATCTAAAATAGCTCACATCTAGGACCGATGATGACTAATGACTATAGGTGGATTCTTTGAGTTCATCAACTTAACAATATCTTTTCCATTGAAATCATCTCATCTTTATTAATTGCAAATCAGCTTGTACGACAACTAATAACATAAACTGTAAAATGTTGTTAATACTATAATTAATTTGCTACGAAAAAAGCATGACAAAAGAATACTTTGATCTTTTACAACCATCTTCAAAAAAATCTAGAGAGAGAGAGAGAGAGGGAGGGAGAGAACCTTTGTGAGAATAGGTGGAGGGTGTTAATCGCTTGCCATTTGGATGTTTCTTCTTAAAAGTCTCTTGTCTTGTCTGGCCCATTAATCAGAAGATGGGATGGAAAGGCCCAATTTGACAAACGCCATGCTAAGCTGTCCTCCCTGTCTTTTCTTTTCAATCATGCCAACTCTCCAATTATATGCCATGAAGCCATGATTTCAACTTTTGTTAAGGAAGGGTACACGGATATAATGGACACCTACCAGAGGAAAACAAAGAAAGAAAAAGATTGGCAAGACTAATGGCAAATGTCTTGGATTTATAGTATTGACTTGGGCAAAAGCACCTTTCCAGCATCATCGCCCTGAGAAGAATAAATAATTAAATAATTATTTATGCTGACTGGCAAAATTAGCCTGTATAGCCATTTTATCCTCGTCTATATATATATATATATATATATATATATATATATATATATATACCTGCACAACTCTGAACTCCATATATAAATGACTGGAGGGACTATTTGTGTTATGGAATTCATTAGTAGTTCCCCTTACTAGTTATCACCAAGAAGTTTAATAAACACGGACAGAAAGGAAATCATAGCATTTAAAATTTATATTAACATCTAATTAGGAGAACTTGTGACATTTGTCCTCAAAAATTTAGACTTAGATAATTATAGTGTAGGTGCATTAAGTTCCCTTTCTCAATCATTATAATTGCGAAAATGAGGTGTTTCTTATCGACCAATAGAAAATAATTAACCAAGGACATTATTTTTGGATGCTTGAATCAATTATCCTTTCAAGCAAAACAAAATGCAATTAATATTAGCGATTCATCTATAAGTAGCGAGCAATCTTAGCATTCAGATTGGAAGGCTTATTGAATTGTTGTGGGCAATGGATTGTGATTCACTTGGAAAGAATTGTTGGTTTATTATAAGATGCCACAAAAAAATATGCGAGCTAGAGATATACATGACATGAAAAATATTTTGCTCATCGTGGATGGTGAGGCTCCGTGTTCACCGCCTGCGGTGATTAGTTCGCTCACGGGACTGAAAGAAAAAAAAGTTTGATATCTGAATTTTTTTTTATTTTTTAATCTCGTGCATGAGTCAATCACCGTAGATGGTGAGTAAGGAGTCTCAAAGCAAAATATTTTCCTACGTCATATTTTGGGTTAATCCTAGTGGATACAAATCTGGTGACCTCCTTGTTCTATGAAATTGTTACATATTGATTCTACATTTGTTACGTATCGGTTCTACCTTACATGAACAGTGTACTCTTCTAGCTGCTCTACTAACGGCTGCAAATAAGAAGAGAAACTTTCTGTAGTACAAGAGGGTGGTGACCACCATCTCCTTGCATGTATGCATCTCTTTCATGCTTTCAAAGCACTTCCACTTTCCGTTAGCAGCCTTCTCAAAATACTCCACTGCCCTCAAATCTCCTTGGCTCTCGCACCCCCCCCCCCCCCTCTCTCTCTGTCTCTCCCTCTCTCACTAAAGCACCAACCACTCTAGTCCTTTTTTTTTTCTTTTTGGTAAACCACTCTGTAGTCTTTAAAACCATTCCACCATCTCTTCTTTTCACTAGCTCTCTTCTTCACCTCTTCTTCTTCTTCTTCTTCTCATCTTAGTTTCTACATCACTATGGGAGAAGGAACCACCAATCTCCCACCTGGTTTCCACTTCTTCCCTTCCGACCAAGAGCTCGTCGTCCATTTCCTCCACCGCAAGGCGGCTCGCCTTCCATGCCAGCCTGATATCATCCCCACCATTGATCTGCACTACTGCGATCCATGGGATCTCAATGGTTAGCATGCATATTGCCCTTCTTTTAAGTATATTTCGTTCCTTTAGCTTATCATTCTCTCTTGTTTAACAAAAGCTAATGGGATTTATATGGAATACATTGTATGAAGGTAAAGCTCTTCAAGGAGGTAAATATTGGTATTTCTTCACCCATAGGGCCCAAAATAAGGAGACTGCTAATGGCTACTGGAAACCCATTGACATCGAGGAGTCCATAACTAGTGGTGATATTGACGTTGGCTTGAAAAGAACTCTCATATTTTACGTTGGAGAAGCTCCCGAGGGGATGAAAACCAATTGGGTAATGCATGAATACCATTTACTGGATGGTGTTCTTAGCAGTGCCGGTAGTAGTGGTAGTAGCAGAAGGTCTCTCAAGAAGAGAAGCAACACAAGAATGGTAAGTACTCTTGCCACCTTAGCCATTCTCTCTCATATTTCTGTAATTAATTACTAGTAGTCGCTTCTTCCTCCATGGATTTCTTTCTATGCTTCTAATGATCGAGCCTCGTAACTTGATTCTCTCCATGCATGATCATTAATTAGGAATCCAACAAGTGGATTATATGTCGAGTCTACGAGTCGAGCTGTGCGTCGCAGAACTTCCATGATGATGGGATGGAGCTTTCATGCTTGGATGAAGTTTTCTTATCATTTGATGATCTTGATGAAGTAAGCTTGCCAAACTAGCTAGACCGGAATGCATACTTGGCCAAAGGCTGATGGGAAACCAATCTCGCCAATGTAATTGCACTCTAATGAGGTGTTAGCAGTACTCTTTCATGTCGTCTCCAATAACACTTGTATTAATGTGAAAGTGCTTAGTTTCTTGAGATCATTCAAGTGATTCAAATGGTGCTCTTCTCTCTTTTTTTGGGCTACTGGGACTGTGTTTGGAGCACGTGTTATAGGCTATTCGATGGGGAGGGCCCCTAAGAACTTGGTGGGCATCCCTTATAGCCTCCTTCCCTTGAATTCCTCTCCAATTCATCTATTTTTCTATGCATGTTGTGATGGTTTGGTGGCTTTGTTGTGCCACAAAGCAAAGAACTTGCTTTTGTCTAATTTAAGGGGATGGGTGGAGCTTACGCAAGCCTTTCGCTATCTCTGTCGTCAATGGGATAAGCTTATACATGCACGAAGGCACGCGCGGAGAGGGAGGATTTTGGTGCAAATGAGTGGAGGTGGAGCTTCCTTCCAAACCGGTGCTTGGACCCACCAAGATTTTGGAGGCTTGAGTTCCCCCGTGTGACTTGTGTTAACCGGCCAAACAATAAAGTTGGGACATTTTAGGCGATATCAATTTGAAGTATCTGTACAATAGTTTTGATGGAAAAGTATTTCAGTGGCATATCTAGTTTGAGAGGTATGATGTGGTCGCTAGCATTTTCTGCTTAATGGGAATGTTATAACATTTAAAAATTCATTTACTATAGGTTTCAAGGTTGATTCAAACGTTTGTATTAAACTATAACATATTTTTCTATCGTTTACCCTCTTCATTTTGTTGGAGCTTTAATGATTGATAGATCTAGGTATCTGTCATTTAATCTTATCAAACTGTTTGGATGTTTATAAATTTGGTAAAATAGGTTACAATAAAATATGATTTTATATAGAACACGTCTTATAATACACATGAGGGAAAGTTGCTTTACATAAAATTCATTTTTAGATTTTATAGCCTCATCATTTTGCAAAACAAAATTTCACGAAAAGCATTCAAACTTGCGCTTTCGTAATATATATATATATAGTCATGTTTTTCACATGCACTGCTCAAGATTCCTATACAATATTTGGATACCAGATGTCGAGTTTAATATTTCTCTCCAAATATTCTCAATTTGATAAAATTAATCATTAGATTGTTTGTTAATTCTTGGACTTATTAAACGAGAAAAAGCATAAGCATTGCTAAAAAATTATTCCATACATGTGCATGGTTAATAAAAATTTATTAACAGTAATAGTTTTTATACCTCCAAAACTTTTATTCACGAAGACATATCTGGCTGGTTGGTAGGAACGGAAACCAAGCGCACACTAAAAACAATTTTTGGGACATGAGCGAGAAAGATGGTTTCCCAACTGCCTCCCGAGGTGACTCCTATCATCTCCAAAACCTCACATCCCTTTCATGAACTGCCCACATAAAATAAAGCCACTATCTTTGCTTAATGAGCTCGTAACCCTATTGAACTCCTAATCATCTCCACCTCCTCTAAACAAGGAATTAATTCCCTTAATAAACAAGCACATAGTTATTTTAAGTACCAAGTTTTTTCATGCTCCAAATCGACTAAAGCATGCATAAAAAGAAATGCTTATGTAGCCACGTGAAATCTTTGCTGTGTGTGAGGGCTCCACAAGCTTCCCCCCCAACCAATTAGGTTAGGGTGCAATTGTCTTGGGTTCTCTCACCTCTACCATGAAAAAGCCCAAACCAGACCTTTTGGGTGTGGTTAGGCTTTTGTTCATTCCGACCAAACCCGGGTTCATGGCGGTGATGATTGCACAAAGGCGTGCCTTCGGGCCTAACTTCATAAGCTTTGGGATTGACATTGACACCAAAAGATTTATCTCAAAAAAAAGAAAAGAAAAGAAAAAGACATGGACACCAAAAGATGCCTATTTGAATAGATTAAGCATCCTACGTTGTCTTGCAGCTAATCATGGTTATGATGTGGATTAGGTGAGAACCAAGAGTAATGTGCCAAGGTAATCATGTTATATATAGCATCAGAGCAACACATACTTTAGATAGCTGCTAGAGAAGTTTGACTATAGGAAGGCACAAGTAGGTTGGCAGATTTGGGCATGATTTATAATTAGATTTGGACTTCATACTCAAGGTAAGACTTATTGGTTGGTTATGGGCCCCAGAGTAAGACATGAGCTCCAATTGAAGTTGGTCATGTTTTTAAACTAAGACCTAATGAAGTTGATTGAGCTAAATGGATATTATTTCACGAACCACCTAAAACTTAATCTAAAAGGAAGGCATATTGGTTCAGTTTGACAAGTGAATGGGTTGCGTAAAATTGCACCAAGTCCGTAGTCCAAAACATCAAAAAAAAAAAGGGTTAAGTATGGTTGGATGCCAACTAAACTTGACTAATTTGCATCCTTTGTCCAAGACCGGCCAAACAATGAGGATAGACTGGAAGAGAGCTTTGGAATTGGACAATTAAACCACTGGTTTTTTCAGGGGACAAAGTTTGGTGTATATCATCCCAGAAATGGCCAAATGTGCTGAGAGAAGGCTGCTCTCATGAATCGATGCCATGTCCTAACAAGTGAGTCATGCAGCTCAACAAGATAAAATTTGGTAGCAAGCTTGCATCTAGACATGAAAATTTGGTAGCAAGCTTGTATCGAGCCAAAAAATTGATCCATACGATTGTGCCATTTGCATCTCAAAATTTTCTACATTGTATGTTTGTAAACCACACCCAAAAGCTATTAGAGATTAGATTTCAGCTTGGCAAGTTATTAGTTAGGATGTGATCTAATGTGACTTAGATTAGAACTTAAAGATTTTTTTTTTTTAATTGGTAAATCGGCTGCGCTACATAGTACAAGTACAAATACAATCTCTAAAATTGGAATGCAAAATATCATTCGAAGAGCTGATCTCTATAGATAAATTTGAATGTAAATTGGCTGCACTATATAGGAAAAGTACAAATATTATTCATAGAGCCTACCTTCCTGTCGTCTATGCTACTCTCCATGGATAAATTTGCACATAATTTTAACCTCCTCTGACATCTGTTTTTTCTCAGTACGCAGCTACCTCATGTGGTTGGAGTTGCTCATTCCCTTAAGATGGACTTGTTCTGTCACCTGTCTTGGAGATGGTGGCAGTAGCAAGGTATACAAGTACCTCGTTCTCACATTAGCCTAAATCAATGATGCCCTTGAGTATGTCTTGAGTTTATAAGTACTAGACTTAAGACCCCAATTTGAGTCTAAATTGACTTATTTTATTTATTGACTTAATCTAATTATTTTAGGAACATTAGTTCGAGTCCAAATTGACTTTGCTATATATATAACTTCGAGGGGCGACTTAATTAGTGTTCTAAAGATAAGATACAGGGTTTATGAGAAAATCTTGTGCTTTTTAATCTTCAGTTTTTATGGTAAAGCTTCTATATCATCTATGCCCGTGGACGTAAGTCAGGCGGAACTATATAAATATTGTATGCTCTTAATTTTTTCCTCATTGTTTCATTATTTATGCTATGGTTCAATTTTTCTCATTGCATCTGATATGATATGGTAGGAGATTTCCTGGTGCTTCAACGAGGCCCTAGTTATTTTCCTCTACCGCAACAACGGTTGATGCTCTTGCGTTACAGCCGGTGAGATGGTCACAAAGCCTTGGGCCAGACGTCCATAGATCCTCAGCCCAGTGGCCGAGCCAAGAACAGCTTCGCCTTCAGGAGGTCCCTAGGATGATTCTCGAGTGATCCCGAGGCCGGCACGACTTGTTTCAAATGGTTACTTAACCATCGAGCTTTTTTCACCAATGTAAATCTCGTCACTCTTGGATTTCTTTTGGCTACCCTTGCATGAATTTGGCTTCAAGCCGGTGCTAATGTAGCAGTGGACCATGATAACCAGCAGAGTACACCCTATGAGACTGGTTGAAGCTGTGCCGAGAAAAAAAACAGCATCAACCAGTGATCAAAAAATAGTGGTACATAAAAATGCATGGGAGACAATTTTTATGAAATTTTTTGCTTTTAACCGTCTCTGCATTCTCAAAATGATCTGGAGCAGGCAGGAGCTTCTGTGATCACAGCGTGACCGATGGTTCATGACTTAAACCACATGGTTCCACCGAACCAGGAGAGATGTCCTCGTGTTCGAACCTGAAGGGTGGGCAACTTTTGATGGTGCTTTTGATTTCTTTTTCAATTTTTCTATTCAGAAAAACGAATGGCTGTGACCACTCGGAACTACCAATCTCAAAACACCCGCAAAACCTCCCCAGGTGTTTGTCATAATTGCCTGAACCTTGAATAGGGAAAACATCCAGGCTCTTCAGCTGTATACCGTCCGTACACAACTGCTCATAATTTTGGAGCTAATCCCTTCTGGTTTCACGTCTCTTGCTTCACAGCATCCCATCTATTCTGATTGTTTCCTCAAAACATGCAAGGACTGCCAAACAGACATTTCCCATTAGATGAACTAGCTTCAGATGTTTTATCGACCGCTGAGATGAAGATTGACAGGTAGACCCTCCTTCCACCATACATATTACCGATAAATTGGCCTATTTATATCTGACAGAAATTGTTCGGAACAAAAGAAAAGGCTCCAACCAGAGAATGAAGACAATTGGCAATTGAGGTGTTGAAGCTAAAAGACAATTACTACTTCCATATCCAAGCAAGTACACAGTAGATTGATTGCTTCTTACTCATCACTTGCTTCGGGGTTCAAAATCATCATCCACATCATAAGCTGGATTGCAAAGGCATCTAAAGAGCCTCCCAATACCCTGAAACATGAGCAAAACAAAACTTAGTGTCTGGAGGCATCTGCATTCGACATATTTGTTGGATTACTTGAATACTGGTCTAAGTGGATCATCGAAGAAGTCTGCATTACCATGTAAATGAGATATTTGAAATCAACGCAGGCAACTAACTGAATCTGCAAAATGAGACCTAGTATGGAGCAATCACATAATTACAAACATTAACCACATACATGATCAGTTGAACCGAGATATGGGGCAATTTCTGACCCCACTCATCTAGGAGGCAGTTAGGCTTAACGAAAAACTACAGGGAAAAATGATATTTAGTCAACAGAGAGAAATCTACAGCATGCAACAGTAATTGTACATATGGGCTTTTTGGGGGGGTGGGGGAGTTGGGCTGGGGAGGGTGGAGTGGGTGCGACAAAGGGCAAGCGCATTCCTCCTAATATGCAGATCCAAAAGGATTAGGGCCTACCATTGGATCAAACTCAAAGTCCAAAAATGCCGTCTTTGGGGGAACCGGGGCTTGTCTCAGTGGTCACACCCCTCGATTAGCGACCAGAGATTTTGGATTCCATTTTTGGGTGGTGCATCCCCAAAGTTTTCGACCTGCATAATCATGGTATGGGCAAGCCTCTCTCTCTCTCAAAAAAAAAAAAAAACTTTGGTCGCCATTGCATGCTGTACAGTTTCTATAGATTAGGGAGGAAGATGATGATACAAACTATCATTAGCTTTATATAAATTATATTTAAATGTTTTTCTTCCATTATATGGTTAAGCAGCCAAACTAATACAGAAGTGCTGTAAAATTTAATAATGATTCATGTGACATCAAACAAACAACTAATATAAACCCCTAATATTACAGTAGTGCCAGCTCCTACAATCGCTGAACATTAACTACTAAACAAAAGAAGGGGATGCTACTGATAACAGAATAATTTCCTACATGAAACATAGCATACCTATGAAGCATGAAGATGCATTAGATGTTGGGAGGACGAAGGGGGAATTAAAGGCGTCAGACTTGCCTGAGTAAAGGAGTCCGATATGAAAGTGTCTGTGGTAGATCCTCAACAGAACTAGCATCAGAACTGCTCTCATTGTCATCTGGAATGTTCTTCTGTTTTGGTGTCCCAGAAGGCAAGGCATGCCTTTCTCCCTGAAAATATGAACACAGACCCTCAACATTAAAATGTGCAAGTTCCATTCCAATGATAACAACATTATCAGTGCCATAAACTAATGGGTCTTTTGAGTGTATACTCTTCTAAATATGCAAAATTGTATGATAACAACATTATCAGTCATTTCAATTTTAAACTGCTCATTTCATAACGACATTAGATAGCATAGATATGGCATAGATACACACAGAAAAAATAGGGGGTATATATGCAAAACAAGTCTTTATGAGGGTACACACATGCAAATAGTAACCTTATGAGGAGGCATTCACTCAAATTTGATATTTAGGAAGGTAAACATGCAAAAAGCCTTAAATTAATTGTTATGCAAGAAGAAAAAGTACTAATAAAAACTAAAGAATTTACTCAATATAACATCCACGTACAAGTTTCTTCAGATACTCCAAGAAATCTAAGGAACATCAGATGACACAAAAGAAGGACAATATCAATCCGTTTATAACTGTGCTCTTCAGCTTAGATGTAGCTTTGATATTCACCATACATATATTGTTGATTATGCTTCAAATCTGTTGGATATGCTTCAGACAACATCAGAAAAGGATCATAAAAATGGTGCTTTTACATCCATGTCTCATAACTCATTGTCTCCCAGAACTACTATTCCAGATGACAAGCCATCTGAAAGTTAAACTCCAGCATGTTGCAGGCTAAGAATGATCAAAGAGAGGGTACTGCATCAGAAATTCTGTCCAAAATAAACTTCTCAAGTAAAATAAAAACTAATGTAAGTTTCAAGTTGGGATCAAAAATTTTCAAGCATTAAGCAAGATGTTTAGGCAGAGTCCATGGAGATTAAAGTCATTCTGCCGCAGGTTGCAGCTGTGGAAAAGAACTATAACACATTCTAGGAATCTAACAGATTTTCAGAAATGTTCTTGTGAAGTCTTGGTCAATTTAATACACAACAATGTGGCATGGATCCATCTATGAGAGGGCCATGTATCAATAGGTATCAACATCATATCTCCTCTATGTCTTTCAATGTCAGACTGAACAGCAACCATACTATAAGAGATCATTATTACTTGCCAGAGTGGTTGGGTTAGTTTGTGTTTTGATTGAAAGAACACAGATACAAAACCACAGCTTTTGCCCTACTAGTTAATACTTCAAATCTCCCACCATTTAAGGGATAAAGTAGGGGAAAAAAAATCATTAAGGACTGACAGTAATTGTTAATATATATTGATTGCATAATATTTCACTCACAATTTCCAGGACATAGCAATTCTTCAGGAGTTAATGGGTTTACAGTCAAGTACCTTAATTAATCCAAAACCCAACTTCTTATGATCATGACATCTCTAATATGTGTCACAAAATCAATAGATCTATCAGATGTGTCAAGGTTGGCTTTACATGCACTCTTAAAACTAAATGAAATATCTTGATTCGAGATGTGCATGGGTATGAATCTCCATCAGGCATGCAAGAGTTCATGTATGAAGCCTTAGCCAAAATATCTGATATTCAAGTGCCTAAGAATCCTATTTGGAATTCTTCTTGAAAAATAACCAAGCTTTAAGGATGCTTTAAGGCTAACTGGAATAGAACTATCATTCTTCATACTTATCATGGCACACGGTCATATCCAAAAAAATTTGGATTACCGTCAAAACCCCCTTTTCTCCAAAGCTACTTTTGCATTTTGAATGCATAAAGGATTTAATACTATTTCACCAAACATGTACACCTAAGAGACTAAGACACAATTCAAGTAAAAAAGTGGAAAAGATTCAAGATCAGGCTGGCCTCCAAAGAATCAAAGAAACGGAAACCAAGGTAGCATAAAGTATGAGAATAACCTCAAGAATGCTTTGACAGCCAAAGCTGCAAACTATAAATCATGGGAAAGCCTTGAAGGCTAAAATCAAACACAGTTACACAAATACACTCATAATCTTACAAAGGTCAAGGTATCCTCTTTAGGGATCACGAACGAGAAGAGAAAATATAACAAATATATGGCAACAGTTTTGAGGAAGAGCAAAGATATAAGATAGATAAGAGAATAAGGAGAGATGAGACCTATAAAAGGATGCATATCTGCTCCATCGGTCATATACCATTATAAAATAGTAAACGAGCAAGTAAAATGTCCGCTAGGTATTCAAACCAACTGGCCCATATAGAAAAGCCACTCACTAAAGAGAGATCATATATCTAGTTAAGTTATATGAACTCCAGAGCTCTTTAATGCCCAAATCCCAAATTAGAGGTCCAAATCAGATCAACATACATTAGTTATACTGTATTATGTATTTGTACAAGGAACACCAGTTAACCATCTGGAGAATTATAAGCACATGATGATTTATATAATTGGAGATCATAAAATGATGCATATAAAGTTATGAATAAGTACAAATAACATGGATCTCAAAGATACAATTTGCCTTTATTATAGGAACGTCCAGCAGAAAGTCCTGCACAAAAATTGGTAAAAAAATTTAGAGAAAATATGCTTTTTTTTTTAAGAAAGAAATTGATGGAGCTGAACAGCACAATTTCTAAGGCTGCAAACTATATGAATACCTTAACAATTACATTTTCAGTTGTGCTACATATATACCACAATTATGAACTTTGCATAAATAATTTTTTCACTGAAATTCAAGACAAAGCCCCCTGCTATACATTAGTTGTTAAAAATCAAATAAATGAACTAGAGGCTAAATTCAAAAAAATGTAGCACCTTGGTGTACATTTTTGTTAGCATTCCTGAATGAAATTCAATAGTGGGCAATTTCAGCAGGAGTTGTTGTAAAGAGAATATTCTAGTTAAGCAATTGAGTTTGCCAACTGGTAAAGTTGGCAGTTTCTCTTGTATTGATACAAGAGACCTACTTTTGATCCTACACTCACCTTAATATATGGCCGAACTTCTAGCCCTCCTAGCTCTAACGGGGAAAAAACATTGAAACTTGTTGATATTAAAAAACAAAAATAGAGATGGACCAATCAATAACCAACAGCATTTTATTGAGCAAAGTCCAATATTAATTATCGATGACACATAGAGGCAGTATGGTGTTTGCCACCCATCAATCATACAAGAGGCCACATTTGGACAATTTATTATTAGAATTAACTATCTAAGAGAAGTCATTTAGAGGAGGGAATTATTCATACAAGGAACTGCTAGCAATCACCAAGAAAGAAACTAAAAGGACCAGAAACCCAAGAGGCAGTAGTTACTGCTCGAAAAACTACCTTTCTCTGTCATACAAAGAGGAAGAAGCCTTCAATCAGGCTCCCTGGAAATATCTCACAAGACTACAGCAGACCTACAAATGTCTCTACAGCAAATGGGCTCTCTTAGCCCCTTAGATTGAGGTTTTGCTCTCCAAAGAAAAGGAAGGCCTGACTTAATATAGAGATCATCTTGGCCCTTTTAATCACTATATGCTGGTGTTCCCAATCAATTATGCTATCAAGGATGTATCAGTTATGATCAAATGGAGTTAATGTATTTGCTTTCTTTCCTTATTTTTGTCTTTGATTTGCTTCAACTATCATTCTTTTCCTCATAATCACTCAGCATATTTGTTAAGTCCTCTTAAGTGAGGCGTCAAAAAGAGTCAGGTAATCCTCTAATCAATCTAAGTCATGGTCAACCATGAGAGGAAATTTAAAAATGTGCAAACAACACGTCAGTCACATAATGATATGATAAAATTGAAACATATGTTTCTGGCAAAATGAGCAGGTTAATGATGTGCAAATGCAAATTTGGAGCAAAGGCATAAAGGAAGATAACACATTGACAAATGAGATCATGTTGTGCTTTATTAAGCAAAATGCTATACAGAAATTAGGTTGCATGCACCTAGTGGAGATAAGGAAGTCCAGCAGATTCATAGGGTTGAAACAATACCAGGAATTTGCCATTATGATTTTTTTCTTTTGCAAGAAAGGATAGGAACAAACTCTATTCTTTGCATTGCGTTGGGAGAGAAGGGGATTTGTGAGACTATAAAATGTGAGTGAAATTGAGGTAGTGGAATAAGATCCATTAAAATGGTTCGAAGGGACATAATCAAGATGGTACTAGATGGTGAACCTATGGTTTCAAGTGCCGGCAACATGGTTCCAGGTCAGCCGGCACATACCATGTCAGGCTAGTACCAATAACCAACGCTAGTCGACATGACAATAATTTAACTCTTTTTTAAAAAACTTTTGATTTAAAAAGAATTTTTTTTATTTTCTTTTTCATACATGATGCAAGAGATGTGACAACGTGGAACAGCATGTACCATGATGGCAGGTAATTAGCACCCCCATCAGCATCAATAATTAAAACTTTGGTGAAACACTATGCGTGTTGTTGAAATAAGCTTTGCTTGCTTTCATTGTGGTTATGATTTCTTTGGTATCCACTTGAATTGCAATGAGAATTGCTAATATGTTTGGGTTTACTATCTTAATAAAGGAAATGATTAACTGAAGCATAGAAATGTTCTTCACCATTTGCTTGAAGTAGTGTTTCCTGTACTCTTGCAATCATCCGAAAAAGAGGAGCCAATACATATATCCCCATGTTGTCACATATCAACATGTCATACTTTTGGAAATTCAAGACATAAAAATTTGTATATATCTCAACTAGTAGAAAAGCATAGAATCAACAAATCCAAACATCTAAAACATGCTAAAAACATGGGAAGCCATGAAAATCATCTATTTTCTTCATATTTAATAGTTTAATTTTTGCATTTTTTTGATCTTCACAAGTTAGATCATTGTTAACCAAACCATGCCAAACGGACTGGTTTGGGCCATGCCAAACGGACCGGTTCTGAGGCATACCAAATCGACCAGCTCAGGATGCACCAAATCGGACCGATCAGTTACCAGCATGATTCATTGATTTGATTTGAGATATAAACAATGCCCTTCCTCCATTCAAAGCTTGGATGATTTCAAAACCCTAACCCTAGCTACCTCTGTCCCAATGATGATGCCGCTGCTGTATGACAACGACAAGGTCCCAAGGTAAATCTCTCTACCCCCTTCTCTCTTGGTTAGTCATTGGATCCCAGCCTCTCGAAGCTCTCTATCAATGGGGAGTTTGACCTCTCTCTCTCTCCCCTAATCCATCACCAAATCCAAGACTCTCGAAGCTCCCCACTGGCAAGCTTCAACCTATCTCTTTCCCCCTCTCTCCCTTCCTCTCCTGCTTCTCCCCCCTCTCCCACTCCCTCCCTCCCTCTCTCCATCTTCCTTCTTCTCCTTCTCCCTCTCCCCCTCCTTCTCCCTGTTTCAATACACTTTGAAATGGTACGGTATGGAGGGCAACAAATTAGCAAAGATCTAACCCTCATCCCCATTCAACGCATCAATGAATTGTAGTTAGATAAATTAAAGAATCTTATCCAAGTAAAATTAGCAAAGTTTATTAAGGCAATAATCTATAGATATATCAAATGGCAACAACAAAATCACAGATACTATGATTATACCTAAAATATTTTTCCAAGAATTTTCAAAGCTAGTGCGCGGGCCTTAAGTTCCTCCCTTTTGACATTGCTTTCATGCAATACCTATGAAACAATTCGACAATGCTAAGATAAGAAGTCCATCGGTCATCTAATGTAACAAAGAAGTGAAAAATGCAAGTTAGAGATTGGGCTACATTGCTCTTACTCAAGGTCTAGACAGATTTGTGTATGATAACAAAGAGCTAAATAGATTCATTCAAGAGTATGATTGATGGATAAAATTCAAGTTGAAAGTATATTTCAGTCCTTTGCAAAGATCATTGGCATTGCGAGGTTTTTGATTGATTTCTTTTTTCAAAAATAATAAAAGTTGAAATGTGCCACCCATACAATTAAAATAATGTCTATATGAAAGATAATACAAACAAACATCCACAACCATAAGCATCCAGCCTTGAGGTCGGCTTCGTAGATCTTCATTTGCCAAGTGTTGCTACCTATAGCGACCTCTATGCTATTCCAAGCTTCTTCATGTCTTTCCTCACAATCTTCATCCATATTACAATATAATACAAATTAAGATTTGCTGTACCAATTGGTATCGGCGCATATGACTGTAACGTACCATGCTGGTCCAAATAGTTTCACAGTACACAGGGCATACCGATACATGGCAAGGTAAACTGGATACCATACAGAACATGCTGACATTGTAATAGGATGGTATCGGTACAGAATCTAGTACCGAGACCGCAAACGTTGATATAAACAAATACTCTCAAGAAGATTGTTTTTGTTTAGGTTTAGAAACAAGACAGATGATTGAGCCAACTAACAATTTTCAGGACGAGATTTGCAAATGGAAAAAGGGCAACATATTTACTACATCCAATCCTATAGTCATTTGATGTTAGATGGCATCTAAGTGCATGCTCCACTAAGAATATTTTGAGATTAGTGATTTCATGCTCCCTATCACTCAGTTTACAAGCCAAGCTGTTATGTTGATGAATTTCTGGCCATACGCTAACCTTGCATAAAAGTAGGAAACTTTAAATTAATATGCCAGCTGTATAATTTTATTTCATGACTAACTTATAGGACATGCATAAGTCGACAAATCCTTACAACATACCATTTGGCATACATGTAAAAGGGTTGCTTCAATATCTAGTACATTGAGTTTCCACAGTGAGTTCATCATCAAGTCCTTGTTCATCTGGATATGTAAGTCAACATCTTTTTCAGTACCAGAGCCATCTTTGTTGATTTGGTGGCAGATCTCTTCTTGCAGCTGCAACAATTGCAAAGCACCTGGGCCAATTTTTTCCAGCAAACCAGTCAAATAATTAGGAATAGGTTCGAATAGTATAACAGCTTTGCCAGACAAAACAGTTCAAAGTTAAACCTTTTGCTGCTGTAATTTGTGACTTCCAAAAATGCCCTTTGGTTCGCACCCATTCAGTCAAAAATGGCACCCCTAGGTACATGACCTTCTTCCCAAGTTCTTTTGCAGCTTGTCTTGCATGCACATAGCCAATGGTGCGTAGAATATTTACTCCAAAAGCTGTATTCGCAAAACAGGGAAGAAAAAATTTGAAGCACATGTCCATCATTTCAGACTATATAAATATCACTTGTCCCCATGAAATATTGGGTGACATGAGGTATGAATTATTTATAATATGAACTAGCAAAATATAACTTAGAATGAGGGCTTATGTATACATAGTGTCATGGTTAATAATATTGGAGAAAAAGGCCCAGCCTTCTAAAATTCTACTCAAATAAGCCCAAACTTAAAACCAAGACTAACATATACAATTAGATGTGGTGACATCAACTTTCTTCTGAACAAATCCACCTAATGACAGTACTGACTACTAAGCCTAGATGAAAATGGTTAAGAGTTGATGAAAGGTTGTTGGTTTAAAAACGAAAAGGCAGAATCTATGACTTGATTTGGTAAAGAGCACCAAATAGTAGTATATATAGCAAGATAACAAAAACAAAAATCCAATCAAACAGAAAATCTTTATCATTTTATGTCTGTTATAAAGGTTGAAACAATGACCTGTGTTAGAAAGTCGCTATGCTTCGGCTTCTGCATGATGAAAGAATCCCTCCTTGTCACCATGAACAAATAGGTTAAGGAAATTTCTCAAAAACTTGGCAAGGTTTTCTTCTCTTTCTCTCTGTACAGCCTTAATTTTGAAACAAACAGGGAATCAAAACAAATTAAAATGCCAAGTAAAATACCTTTTAAAAAACTAAATAATAAACTTTAAAGAGATGCTGGGATGGGGGAAATTTTAAGTTTACACCAATTTCTCATACTGGATAACAGCATGGCATGAAAAAGAATACAAACTGCATATGTTGTCAATCACATAAAGTATCACATAAACACTGCTATTATTAAATCTGTTTCTGGATGAAAAATGAGAAGTGAGATATACAGGGAAAGGAATCACTCAAGGATGTCATGGAGAATGAATATGAAAACCTGCCATTCTCCATTTATCATAGAAGAAAGAGAAATATTCATCAAGGTTTTTGAAAGAAATAACTAAAGCGTTCAATTTAATAAAATATAATGAATCTCATCAACATATATACTTTTATATCTATTGTCTATAACTCAATAATTTTGACAAATAGATGAGTTAAAACCTATTATATGCTTGAGATCCATCAATGTGCATAACACTAAAGGCCATTCAAAATTGAGAGTTCACACCATTGACCACAGCATACATCATACTAGATTGTCAGAAAAGGAAAAAAAGAAGTTACTTTATCTATCCATCAACTAGTAATAACAAAAATTTTAAGGAAAGTTCTAGTAATTGCACATGATTTGTAAAGAAGAATCAATAGCTACTAAATTTTGGTTAATGTGCATTTAAGATATAAAGATCATGATCAACAATGTGGATTTTTTATTTGAATATCCAATATGAAATTTTGAAATAAGAAAACAAGTAACATCCATTGTATGACCACTCAAGTCATTTTCTAAATCTTTGTTTATATTGAATTATAGATGATTTTCGCATAATCAATTATCACATCAATAATGGATGCACCTATAAGCAAAATTGTCAAATAGATTTTTAAAACAACAAAGAGTTGGTTCACCTTTGAGTTTTCTTTTTTCTTTTTTAGTTTTTAAAAGTAGAGGTGGTAGTGGGCCATGTAGACATGGAATGGAGATGCTGTATAAAATTTATGCCGATCTAGGACCTATAGGATCTTCTCCAGCATCAATCTGATCCTCCAACTAGTTATAAATACAAAACTCTACCAAAGACAATGAGAGTGGACCTTGGTGCAATGGTAAAGGTGTCATATGTTTGAAACATAAAAACAACCTCTCTGCACACAGCAGTAAAGTCGTATATGTCTAACCCTCCTAGACCTTGCAATGGCAGGAGCCTAGTGTTCTACGATACATTTTTTACCAAATACAACACAGTCCATTGCCAAAAGCTCAAAATCATGGGTTCATACATAAAATCATAGAATCAAACCCACTCAAGCCTATAGCATGACTTTGTTCTAATTCCTTAGTTCCAAATTAAGCCCCAAGCCAACCCAAGAAAGGTTGATGCTATGGTTGCCAAAGATGCAAACACTAGCATAATATTAAGTAATAGAGTTGAGTTGACCAATCATGACTTGTTATCTTGGCCACACTTTGCCCCCACATAAATTGATAAAAGGAAGAAAACGCTTACAGGCTGCCTTCATCTTGAATCATCTTTTTTTGTGACATTATTATCCAATACTTGGGTTTTTGACTAAAGATGAGGTAGAATTCCCTACTGATAGGTGCCCCTAGCTACATACCCAGCATTTTTTGTATTAAAATAGCTCCCTTTACCCTATTTCCTCTCCCCTACACCCTCCCCCTCCAAAACTGTCATATGACATATTTTGCCACAAGCTAATGACCATAAATCTGCATTGTTTCGTTCCTACAGCCAACTATAGTTCATGGAGATAAGGCTAGGTGGGTGGTGTGTGTCTAGATAAATGGACAAGGACGACAGACACTAAATGGGAGACCATATGGACAATCATGATTTGATTAATATTAACATAATGTGATGATTCATCACATTGAAACTTGATTTACATCTTTGACTGAGTGAATCCCACAGCAAATTGAACAATTTTGTGCATCTCATATAAATCATTACATTGTTCAAAATGGGTTTGTTTATATCTACCATTACCAGCATTCAATACAAATGGAATTCAGAGACAAGAAATAGCTGCAGGAAAGTTGAGGTGAATGATAAACTACGATTCTCAAAGGAGTAGAAGACACACAAAAGGTCAAAGTGAAATATATTGAAGTACATAGCAACTTAGTAGACCACATAGAGAGTATCGAAGAGCTAGAAACACATGGAGAACACCAAAGAGATCGAAACAGGTATTGCTGATATGCTTCACATTTGAAGAATACTGAAGAACTAGAAACATGGCATACTGCTGATATCATTAGAGGAAGTGGGGTGTATGCATGTTCAGAAAATAGCAAGCTGTCACAAATGATTGAACATTTAATTGCAGAATGAAGCATGGCCAGAATTGAGCAAGCAGAGCATGCCATTTCGTGAAAATTATTAGAGGGAAAAACAATGCCATTACACATCATAAGAAGGAACAAAGGAACCAAACTAGTGTCTTTTTTTGCAAGTAAGACTTTGGTTTCCCATTAAATTTTGATTTACAAAGGCTCGACTTCATTCAACCTAATGATATGAATGTGAGTCAAATCATATGCCAAACCACATTATTTTTCATAAATGAGAGCTGACAATCCAGTAAAAAATCAGTTTTCTGTGTCGAAAGGTTACATTTTAATAATAGAACATTTTTTAGATGTATCAATAAAATGGTGGTTTAGTAACTATAAAAAAATAAAGCACAACATAATATGGACTGAGAGTTTCTAATTTGTTAAACCAACAAGCATGAATATGTGCAGTCCATGTAACAAACATAAACAAGAAGTGGCATGTGATAATTTAAGACCAGAAGACTTGATTTGGAAAATATTGCCATGCAGACGGAGTTCAAAAAGCAAAGCATCGTTTCTGTACTTACCTTCAACCTATCTTGAAGTTTCTCAGGATTGTCATTTTCACTGGTTAATTCACTGGAAGTCATTGATGCCACAGCAAGGTGTCCTATATAGTCCTCAAATATTACACTTCCAAAAAGAAGGGTGAAGACAGCAGTGGCATCTAACATGTTTTCTCTGAAGTGATATGAAAACTTGTTATGATAGGAATTTTAAAATAACCAGAAAACTTTGATCGAAAGGTAACAATATGTTTAAGTTAAAATAACTAATGAAATGAGATCAAAAGATATTAGCAGATTTCTAAGTTATACTAACTAATGAAATGAGAAGATTCACAAAGAGACGTATCATTCAACTACTTCTGCTGGTTCCTATTATTTTATTTCCTGTTGTTCTCCCTTCCTTCTACTTTTTCTTACTTAGTGAACTCTAATGTTTTTAAACAATAAAGTTTGCAGCCTTGTAGCCACTAATTTTGTAATGCTCACAACGTCACAAACACAAGGCACATCAAGCTCCTACTGTCTTCTGGAAAGGATCTGGAGTTTGTATAGTATGTCCTCAAATGATGAGTTTATGCAGGATTAACAATTTAGAGATCTAGCATGATTAAAGGTATTATAATGGAAATTTGTACAATATGGTGTAGCAAAAGAGTAGTTGATTCCAATGTGCTAGCAAAGACTACCACTGCAGGAAAATTTAGTTGCACTCCTTTCTACAAAGTTGCTTCTGGGAAGAGGCATATTTCACAAGAAGACATAATAAATGTTTGATATGTCTGGGTGATGCTTGCAAGGGTACAATGAACTTTTAAACATAATACAGAAATCAGAAACATATTACATGAGCATTGAATCAGGCAAAGTGAAGAAAGTGGAAAGCTAGATTATAAAAGAAACTGCTAATGTGCAGTTCTTCACATACCCAAAGCAACCAAGCAAAACAATAACGTCACTGGCACAAACTAGTTTCCTAGTTGAAAAGCATGACCCATTGTCAGCTTTTGATAGAACTAACGTTTTCCATTGGTTGTGTGAAATATGATATCTATTTAAGTATCTAGCATGTTAAATATGTTGCATCGGCACAGGTACAATAAGAGAATCATCTCTGACAAAAGAAATAACATAACCTCAAAACTTCAGATCAACCTCAGTAGTTGGAAATCAGCGAAGGTTTCCTAGGTCTTTTGTATGAAATGCTGCAGAAAAGTTTGCTGTCAAAATTACCAAAAGGATTAATTCTTGAAATGACTAAATCATCATCAAAAATAGGAGCATCCAGGAAAGTTCCTTGATCTAGGCACAATCTCAGCACTGTATGCATGAACCAAGCACCTAGAGATTAATTGACAATAGCATGATAGGACAGATCAAACTTCACAAAGACCATGTCAGACACAGTGCTGAAAATAAAGAATTGAGAGAGAAGCTTGTAAGATATTGAAAGTTGGATAAGAGGACAGGGATCATTACACTATGTTCCTCTAAGTACAGATTTGGATCTATTAACTATTCCAAGAATTTGCATCATGATCTCTTATGAGGTAGCAGCTATTACACTGTAGATAATCCATAAATTGCATGGGTTATTAAAATCATTGTCACATCATCATCATCTCATCGGTGTATCAACAAGCATGAGGTCATCAATCTATGCAGCTAGCAATAATGCTGCTTACCTCGATATGCTATTTTTACCAAACCCATCATAAGCCCTTCTTTGCACTGGGTCACTTAATACCTGATAAGCTTCCCCAAGTTCCTGCAAGAAGCCGCAGTTCCATTCACTCAAGAAGCTTCTCAGGAATCAACGAGTAACCAAAACAAATTAATGGAAAAACTATCTTTCAAAAAAAATCATTTCTTTCATCATAATTCGGTGACAACGAATTATCTCAACACATGCATCTCAGAAAAATTAACACTTTTTAGCTTCAGTAGTTCGTAAAACCCACCTGAAATCTCTCAGCAGCCTGAGGGTCATTCGGGTTTTTATCAGGATGTACCTGCCTCGCCTGCGTTAATTCAGTCAAGAACTCCTCAATATTAAAGATATGATAGTAATAGGATCATATCAAACACAAATAGCACGAGAACAACTCAAGAAAAGATTGTTGGAGAAGCACTCTTCCTATCTGCGTAAGCAACAATAAACGTATCAATCGAGAAAGGTAACTCGTTGCTGATTTGATTAAACGCTAATCCAATGCACAACTCCGCTGTCAAAATCAAAAACAGCAGCATAGCATATCAAGAAGAGGAAAAAGACTAGGTTTTCATTTCTTTTTTCCCAGAACTGTTCCTGGAAAGCAGATCTCGAGATAAAAACAGAAATAGAAATGAAGAAACCCGAGTTTTTCACACCAAAAAGGCTTTCTTTCTTGAAGAAAGAAACCCACCTTGAGAAAATACGCCTTGCGGATCTCCTCCTCCGTGGCGGAGGGGCTGACGCCGAGCACGTCGTAGTACTCCGTCTCCTTCGCCGCCATCTCCCTCCCCTCCAAACCTGTCCTTCTTCCTCCCCGTCGCAAATCTTTCACTCTTCCCTCTCCTAAAGAGAGAGATCGGGGGAGAAAAAGAGGAGGCGGCTTTGGAGCCCCATATGACCGTCCTTCCGGTTCCAAAAGAGATTAAAGAATTGGGGGAAGGCGATGGAGGTGGGGAGAGTGGAGAAGAGAAGAGAGGGCGGAGGGGAATGTTCTCTTTTTGCCTCTTGGAGGATGGCTTAGTTTATATTTTGGAAATGAGGTGGGGGACGATGATTGCGGTTTGAGGGGCAACGACCTGCCACTTTATGATTGCATTTGCTACCCGGCGAATCCGATTTTGGCACGCACGTACGTAAACAATTAGGGGTTGATGGAGTTTGGAGCAAAAGCTTTGGGTCCTGCATCTTGATCATTTCTCTGCTGCGTTTTTTTCTATATACCGTGATGGGGAAGCATGTGTAATATTCTTGTATCAAAATTGCATCATATCTTTGCACATAATTAATAATAAAAAATTATATTTTTTTTTTTATTATTAATGATCTACTTTGAATGATAGAATCCAATATTAACTTTGTTTCCTACCATCATTGATATGGTGTACAGCTTCACACAAACAGAGCCTCTTTTTCTTTGCTAGATACACCATCAAATCACGCAATAGCTACTATAAGATTCATATAATCAGATAAAAGTAAGGATCCATAGTACTTTAAGATCTATGCAAAATATAATTTAATACTTAATTTTTATAAAAGAAAATTCATTATTTTTTTGCATGAAAGATATCACTTGAATTCACGCCAAATATTTTGTACCCCAAATTTATTGACGGATGTGCCTTCAATATGATTTACCGAATAGAATGTATCTTTATATTTAAATAAATTCTCTTAACATCGTGCGCATAATTATAATAAAGAATGATTCAAACTAATTACAAATATAAATACAAAGCATTGTTGAAATGCATTGTGGTTGAAAGATATCTTCACTTGAGCTTCTAGTATTCTCTAATAGATATATCATGTATTATTTAGCTGCAAAGACTATTTGACAGGATTTTTCTTGCAAAAGATCTTTCACAAAGATATTGAATAAAACTGAGTTATATCCCACTATTGGATTTGAATAGGTTTGTTGATCTATCAAGCTCAAGCTTCGAAGTCATCGTTCAAAAATTCATGTATCAAGAAAGAAATTTAATTGATCATAGTCAATAATGAGGAAATATTTTTCCAATGAAGCAAATGTCAAAAAGTAAATAGAAAATCGGTTTAATCTTTTATAAAAGAATCAAAATCTTTGACTTTCTTTTTGAACGTAATAATTAAAGACTTTCATGAAAACTTGGAATAAGATATTGCAGTTACTGTACACTTCAACATCTAATTTTATGATTATACCTTTGTCCACCTTCAATTTTTAAAATACTTAGCTGTAAAGACGGAATTGATAACCAGTAACCTACACCAGCTTGCTTCAAAAGCTAATTATTCAAAGTAAAAGAAAGCAAAAGAAAATGAGTGATTTAGACTCAAAATCTCGTATCTTATATTAATTGACAAACTAAACATGGATCTAACAAAGCTCAAAGCACTTCTTTCTTTGCTTATCAAAAGAAGAAGAATAAAAAAGTCTCCATGGCCTCTCTCTCTCTTTCCAAATGGGCAGATCTCAAAGTAAGTTTGACTGGCCAAGATATAGATGCAGATTGGGGGTTTCAAGGTCCATTTACTTCATCATCTGGCAATGGTTATAGCCTCATGCTTTCTGCTCAAGATGAGGACATCCAGTTGCCATCTGTTCTGTTTTGGATGCTGGTTCTCCCATATAATTCCTCCCCACTAAGATCCCACTACTCATTTCTCTTTTCCCCTAACTTTGGCCTCTTCACTTTGCATCTTTGATGGAATGCCAGTCCAAATGTTGCCAGGAATAATTCATGGATTCCAAGGGCATCAAAATGTGATTCTTATTTTCCTCTTCTGCTGGCTATTATTTCAAGCTTCCAAGGATGCTTAATTTCTTTTTGTTTGTCTTCAATGTGTAGAAATCTTTGACTGAAACTCCATCTCTACTTTACACTAAAAAAAAAACAAAAGAAACTCCATCTCTACTCTCTCTTTAGTTGTATTTTTCTCACCTCCAATTTCTGGTCTGTTCTGGTTCTATCAGAGGCCTTTCCTTTTTTGACTGTTAACCAGCCAAAATAGTGTGCTAGACTTTGAAAGCCCACTTCATATACTGCATTTTTATCTCATAATCATTCACACCATGACCCACTAAACAACTTCTCCTCTGCCTTCATATCCTATTGATTTCTTTGTGCTTGAAGCCTTTAAAAGCTCCACATTCTCTCTCTCTCTCTCATTGTGACTTGAACACGAGGCATTATCCTGTCAACTCCATACCTACATTGGCTTCTCTTTCTTGCGATATTTGAATTCGCATTAATCAAAGAGAATAAAGATGAGCATCCCTCATTTGTTTAGATGCCCAATAAGCCTGGATCTGTTCACTGATCCAGTAACTCTTAGCACTGGCCAAACTTATGACCGGCCAAGCATCGAGAGATGGCTCGCCGAAGGGAACCTCACATGCCCAGTCACAATGCAGAGGCTCCATGACACAACTTTGGTCCCCAACCATACTCTCCACCGCCTCATTGACCAGTGGCTCCTCACTGGTGCCGATCTCAATTCTCCGCAGAAGCCCACCAGAGCGATTGTTGACAATGAGCTCTCCTTGTCCATGCTGAAACAAAATCTTCAATCTCCAAATGCCACCCATGCTATGAAGCTCCAAGCACTCAAGAAGGTCAGAATTCTATCAGTAGAGTCTGACATAGGACAGGCCTCCTTGATCCACTTAGGCTTCTTCCCTCTGCTGCTGCAGCTGCTATTCCAAACTCCACAAATAGGTGATTCGGAGTTTGTCGAAGTGGCCATGGACTGTCTCCTAAGTTTATCACCATCTACGCAACTGGATTCTCTCAATATGCTTGAGAAAGACATCTTCTTGGCTTCGTTGCTGGTTTTGTTAGACCAAGGCAACATGAAGATCAAAACCAGCTTATGTCATCTATTAGAAGCAATTGCTAAGTCTCTGGTAACACGAGAGCTTTGCCTAATTATTGGAAAATCTCGACGCTTCTTGCAAGTTGTAGTCTCCCTTCTACACAACGAATCTGAGTCCCGAGCAGCGGAAGCAGCAGCTAGAGCCATTTCCAGTATCTCCTTGTTAGAAGCCAACCGAGGCAATGTGATTAAAGAAGGCGTGATAGATGGCCTTATCACATACTTATCATTGAATTCTGCTCAAAAGAGTGCATGCCTGGCATTGGCAACATTGGAACTTCTACTAGGACTAGAGGCTGGCAAGCAGGTTGTGATTAAGAACCCGAATGCAGTTCAAGTCCTTGTGAAGCTTGTCTTCAGGGTGTCCTGCAATCAAGAGGGGAGTGAGAACGCCATCGGGTCGCTGCTGATCATGTGCTGCAACTCGGCACGGGTGCGGATCGAGGCAGTGAATGCCGGGTTATTGACACAGTTATTGCTGCTGCTTCAGAGCCAATGCAGCTCCAGGGCCAAGACTAAGGCCAGGGCACTGCTGAAGCTGCTGAGATCCATGTGGGCTGAGGACCCTGAAGGTGGTAATTTTCACAATGGAATGTAGGTTGAATTATATGTCATGTCGAGTGCAGTCTCTTTTGCTTATCAAGAAATCAGATATGTGTATAGAGTCTTTGAATCCTAATTCCATAGTCTGAAATTTGCTGCATGCATGGAGACAGGTTAAGAGATTATAAGCTTATCCAATAGAGGAACCAAGCTAGAATCCAAAAACTTATAAGGTTTGGCATTCTATTAATAAGACTGCTACAAGGATTATCCTTCTACTGGAATACATTTATGAGGAGCTTTTAAGTATATAGGTGTTTTAATTCTCAGTAATCTTCACCGAACTAGTATTTGTCTCTTAAGAACAGCTGATAATTATGCAATGATACTAGGAAGATAAGCATGGATCCGGAACAAGTATGGAATGACTAGATGTTTTTCGTTCATCGACGACGTTCATGTAGACCTCGAAAGCCCGGACCTTTTCAAGCTTTTACTTCAGCATGGTATTAATTTGTGAAATGATTTGAATCGAATGGGGTTGTTGGGTTGTCAGTGATTTATAATGGATATCGATAAGATAAATTTTACGTAAAACAGGGGGAAATGTTTTTTTCCCTTTCTCTTTCTTCCCTTTTCCTTTTTAGCACTTCCAATGCAACAACTCTCAATTTCTTTGGACCAAAGCTCATGTCATGTAGCAGGATAACTTGTATCAACAATTAAGGCTTTATGTGGAACCCCGGATGGCCCTTCATGGGATTCAAACAAGAGGGTCACCACTGAGCTACAACCTAGCTATTAGCTACCACCTCCATTTTTGCAGCTCTGTCAACTAGCCATGTTTCTGAGTCACGGACGCTGCCAGTGCACCAATATATAGCTTCCTGTAGGGACTGGGTACCAATCACAGGGACAATTTTACAGCAAGCACAAATCTTCTTGGGGTACATTTCTAATTGCCAACCATGGAAGTTCATTGGATCTCTTCTCTGTTTAATAATCCTTGGAATTAACAAAGCAAAGACTACCACTATATATTTCAAATTGATAACTGTATCATAATATCATTAAACATGTAGTGTGAATGTAAGTAGGAGATAACTCTACGTAAGGGTGCATCAGAGTGACATTGGTGAGACCATCCATATAGCCAGTTTGAAGGCTTTGATCTCATCAAAGTTACAATGAGGAAGGAGATGGTGATCCTGGGGCCTAGTCCATCAAGCCTTGCCACTACTATGTGATCCCTAACATCATACTAGAGGATAAGAGCATATGATCATTTGAAGCTTTGCCTTGCCAAGCAATGCTATGAGCTACCACATATGCCCTTAGATCCATCCCAACTTTCTGTAGGATCTGGTGTGGTGCTTCCAAGCCTTGAGGGGGCACGGAAGGAGTCAGGATGTTGGCTTTGAAAGACTAGGATGGGTGTGGTCCTAGGACTAGGATAGGAGTTGTCTTAGAGTGAAGATAGTGTGTAGTCCTGCACGGACTCAAGATTCAGGTGTGAGAATCTTGAGGGGGATTTGGTAGGTGCTCTAGAGACTTGGGACATAAGATGGAGCAAAGGATCAAAGCTAGAAGAAAAATCAGCTAAGATAAGGGACTGACACACAGACGGGCTGGCTCGGACATACAGTCGAGCCGACTCGAGATGCAGTCGAGTCGGCTATCTCAAGCAGACAGAAGATAGGGTTCAAGCAATACGCAGTCGAGCCAGCTCGGCTCTTGATAGAGCTGACTCGATGGTGGTGAACAGAACTGGACGGAGGTTTTCTATTTGGGATCTTAAGGCCTGGTCCAATAAGGTCTTAAGGTGGCTAACACATATATGGGTCGGATTTAGATCCAGGAGATGAGAGCATGGAAGACATGGGTATATATGGGTTCGGTGAGTGCTTTCATGTATTGTGTTAGCCTAGAAAAATTTTGAGCTAAAGTTTGGATTTATTAGGATTTATGTGGTATAGCAGAAATCCTAAGGTATATAAACCCAAGTATTATAATCTTTATAAGAGAGTGAATCAATATAAAGCTTGTTGGAGATAAATCTCGCTCCTGCTGAAGTCCAGCCTGATGCTTAGCCCAATGTAACTGGTAATCATGGAAGAGTTTCAGCGACCAAACTTTAGCTGAACTTCTTCAGCCTTCCAAACTTTTCAGCGGTCGAGCCCTAACCGAACCTCTTCAGCCGATCGAACTTCTCAGCAATCGAGCCCCAATCGAACACCCCCAATGGCCGAATTTCTATCGGACTCCTATGGAAGCCGAACTCCCTCCGAACTTTTCCTTCAGTCGGACTCCTACGGGAGCCGAACTCCTTCTGGATTCCTCTTTCAATCGGACTCCTATAGGAGTCGAACTCCTTCCGAACTTCTTCTTCGGTCGAACTCCTCTAGGAGCCAAACTCCCTCCGCAGTTCTTCTTCAGTTGGACTCCTATGAAAGCCGAACTCCTTTCGAACTCCTTTCAAACTTCTCCTTCAGTCGGACTCCTATGGGAGCTGAACTTTCTCTGCACTTCTCCTTCAGTCGGACTCCTATGGGAGCCGAACTCCCTTCAAACTCCTCCTTCAATCGGACTCCTATGGAAGTCGAACTTCTTCCGGATTTTTTCTTTAGTCGGACTCCTATCGAAGTCGAACTTCCTCCACACTCCTTCAGTTGGACTCCTACAGGAGCCAAACTCCTTTCAGACTCCTTCAGTCGGATTCCTACGGGAGCCGAACTTTCTCTGCACTCCTCCTTCAGTCGGAATCCTACGAAAGCCAAAACTCCTTTCGGATCCTCCTTCAGTCGGACTCCTATGGGAGCAGAACTTCCTCCACACTCCTCCTTCAGTCGGACTCCTACGGAAGCCAAACTTCTTCCGAACTTCTCCTTTAGTCAAACTCCTATGGGAGTCAAACTTCCTCCATACTTCTCCTTCAGTCAGACTCCTAACGAGCCAAACTTTTCTCTGCACTTCTTCTTCAATCGGACTCCTATGGAAGCCGAACTCCTTCCAAACTTCTCCTTCAGTCAGACTCCTATGGAGCCAAACTCCTTCCGAATCTTTTCTTTCAGTCGGACTCCTACGGAAGCCGAAACTCCTCCTTTAGTCAGACTCCTATAGAAGCTGAACTCCCTCCATACTTCTTCTTCAGTCGGACTCCTACAGAAGTCGAACTCCTTCCGAATCTTTCCTTCAGTCGAACTTCTACAGGAGCCGAACTCCTTCCAGACTCCTCCTTCAGTCGAACTCCTATGAGAGCCAAACTTCCTCCACACTCCTTCAATCGGACTCCTATGAAAGCCAAACTCCCTCCACACTTCTCCTTCAGTCGGACTCCTACTGGAGCCGAACTCCTTCCGGATCTTCCTTCAGTCGAACTCCTACGGGAGTCGAACTCCCTCACACTCCTCCTTTAGTTAGACTCCTATGAAAGCCGAACTTCTTCCGAACTTTTTCTTCACTCGAATTTCTATGGGAGCCGAACTTCCTCCACACTTCTTCTTCAGTTAGACTCCTATGGGAGCTGAACTCTCTCTACACTTCTCCTTCAGTTAAACTTCTATGGGAGTCGAACTTCCTCCAAAATCCTCCTTCAGTCAGACTCCTATGAGAGCCGAACTCCTTTCAGATCTTTTCTTCAGTCGAACTTCTACAGGAGCCAAACTTCTTTCAGACTCCTCCTTCAGTCGAACTCCTACGGGAGTCGAACTCCCTTCGCACTCCTCCTTCAGTTGGACTCTTATAGGAGTCGAACTCCTTTCGGGTTCCTCCTTCAGTCGAACTCCTATGAAAGTCGAACTTTCTCCGCACTCCTTCAATCGGACTCCTATGGAAGTCGAACTTCCTTCGCACTCCTTCTTCAGTCGGGACTCCTAAGAAAGTCGAACTCCTTTCGGATCCTCCTTCAGTCAGACTCCTATGGGAGCCAAACTTCCTCCGCACTTCTTCTTCAGTCAGACTCCTACTGGAGCCAACCTTCCTCCGTACTTCTCCTTCAGTTGGACTCCTATGAGAGTCGAACTCTCTCCGTACTTTTTTTTTAGTCGGACTCTTATGGGAGCCAAACTCCTTCCAAACTTTTTCTTCAGTCGAACTCCTATAGAAGCTGAACTTCTTTCGGATCTTCCCTTTAGTCGGACTTCTACAGAAGTCGAACTTCTTCTAGACTCTTCTTTCAGTTGGACTTCTATGAGAGCCGAACTTTCTCTGCACTCCTCCTTTGGTCGGACTCCTATAGGAGCCAAACTTCTTTCAGACTTCTCCTTCGGTCAAACTCCTTCAGAAGCCAAACTCCTTTCAGATCTCTCTTTCAGCTAGCATTCCTTCCGAATGATCCCTTCTAGCCGTATTCTTTTTAAGAGTCCAAACTTCTCTAAAATTAATATATGTCAAAATTCTTTATCAACCAATGCCTGCATCCTCCAAACTACGACTATTAAATCTCGACGAATGATCGCCATCAGTTTGCTACAGATGGCACCCTCCTCTATGATAGACTCCATCAGATCTCGAGCGGTCCACTACTGAATGGTATGGCTATCACTATTAGCCTGATGATATCTTTTTCTCCATACCGAACTCCACCAGGCCTCGAGCAACCCACTATCAGACAGTTGTAGCTGTCACCATCAATTAAGCTCTGCCCATAAAAAGGAACCCTTTAGATATATTTTCTCTAAGCTCTCTTCTTCTTTTCAAAATTCTGCCAAACTCTCACCTGAGCACTCCATTTCTGTTGGTCAGAAGAGCTGACTTGATCATCGGAGGGTCCCGTCGGAGCCACCACCACCGATTTCAAATGAAACTTTATTTTATAGATCACCGATGGTGACCTCATCCTCCTCCACTCCAGCTCATCTCGACGTCGACCAGATCCTACACCAATAGATTGATACTAGAAGGAGGGCCTCTATCTCTGAGGCCCCCTTGTTCTTAAAGAAGTGCTCAGCAACGATCTCTCTTCTTTCTCTCTAGAATTCTTCCTCGAGAAAAAAGGCCTCCCAGGATAGCTTCACCCCCGCTTTAGCCCCAACAACTCAAGCTTCATCTATAGTCATGGTAGATCCGGAGCAGTTTAACCTATTGATGCAGTGGGTTCAGGATCTCACCAAAATGATGGAGGCCATGTGACAGTCTTCGATGGTGATTCCATCAGAAAATCCACCATCAGGATGTCAGAAATCGATCTTAAGGAAGAACATTTGGCCTAGCATATTCGTTGCCCTTAGAAAGGAAAAATAGAGAACAGAGGATCCGCATTCAGATCATGATTCTCTATTGGAAGAGAAATAGAGAGCAGAAGTTCTCCTCTAGGAGGTTTTGTAGGAGGATGGAATGAAGTTCGACCGTGCTCATGGGCTTCCTTCGAGCACAAGCAAGATCGAACTCCCACTCGAGCTCGTCATCAAAGAAGTTCCGATAAAAGGACACGAAGTTCTCTCCCAGAAGGTTTCGTAGGAGGATGGAATGAAGTTCGATCGAGCTTATGGACCCTCCCCCCGAGCGCAAGCGAGGCCGAACTCTCCCTCAAGCTCATCATCAAAGAAGCTCTGACAAAAGGGCATGAAGTTCTCCCCTAGAAGATTTCACAGGAGGGCAGAATGAAGTTCGATCGTACTCATGGACTCCCTCTGAGCGCAAGCAAGGTTGAACTCTTCCTCAAGCTCGTCATCAAAAAAGCCTCACCGAACTCTCCCTCGAGCTCGTCATTAAAGAAGCTCTGACAAAAAAGCACAAAGTTCTCCCCTAGGAGGTTTCACAGGAGGGCGAAATGAAGTTCGGCCATGCTCATGGACTCTTCTCGAGTGTAAGTGAGGCCGAACTCTCCATCGAACTCGTCATCAAAGAAGTCCCGATAAAAGAGCATGAAGTTCTCCCCAAAGGTTTCATAGATGGACAGAATAAAGTTCGGCCGTGCTCACAGACTCCCTCCGAGCGCTAGCGAGGCCGAACTCCCCCTTGAGCTCATCATCAAGAAAGCCCCGATGGAAAGACGTAAAGAAGTTTCCTCCAGAAGGTTTCATAGGAGGACGGAATGAAGTTCGATCGTGCTCACGAACTCTCCCTCGAGCTCGTTTTCAAAGGAGCCCCGGCAAAAGGGAATGAAGTTCTCCCCCTAGAAGGTTTCACAACTACGCCCCCTTCAATGCTCCACAGACGCCAGCCTGAAGCAAGTCAAGGGCGCTACCATAGCCAGAACCACCAATAACGAAAGAACAACAAAAAGTTCGACCGCCTTCCAGCATCATCAATGCTACCTCTGGGGGGCTTGGTACTTCGGCGAGCCATCATCTTCCAGCCTCAAAGCCAAGAGAAGCTTGCTCCAAATTGAGAAGACCAGCATAAAATAGAGGAGGTCGCCCAACCCAAGACTTACTGTCTGAAAAAGCTCGAAGGAACAACTCTTCCATGACCTTGAGGCTCGAAGAATCCGAGAATGTACTATCAATAATTTTTCTTCAATAAAACTTCTCCATTTCAACATTATTATTTTTTAGTGTAAAAACTACCTAATGATAGGAAAGAAACAATCAATAGTAGTCATGTTAGGAACAGAAGGAGAACCTCATCCTAACATGAGCAAATCAAAGGCCTTGTTCATTTTAGACGAGATGGAGGGAGAGGTCTTGACAACGGCCCTTATGTACCCCCACAGTTCGTTAGGAATAGGAGAAGAACCTCATCCTAACATGAGCAAAGTCGAAGGTCTCGTTCATTTTAGACGAGATGGAGGGAGAGGCCCTGACAACGGCCCTTATGTGTCCCTATAGCCCATTAAAAATAGGAGAAGAATCTCATTCTAACATGAGCAAAGTCAAAGGCCTCGTTCATTTTAGATGAGATGAAGGAAGAGACCCTGACAACGGTCCTTATGTACCCCCATAATCCATTAGAAATAGGAGGAGAACCTCATCCTAATGCAAGTAAAGTCAAAAGCCTCATTCATTTTAGACGAGATGGGGGAGAGGTCCTGACAATGGTCCTTATGTGCCCCACAGTCTATTAGGAAGCAGGAGGAGAATCTCATCCTAATGCGAGCAAAGTCGAAGGCCTCATTCATTTTAGATGAGATGGAGGGAGAGGCCCTGACAATGGCCTTTATATGCCCCCACAGCCCAATAGGAGTCGGAGGAGAACCTTATCCTAACGTGAATAAAGTCGGAGGCCTTGTTCATTTTAGATGGGATGAGAGAAAAGACCCCGATAATGGCTCCATTGTGCCCGACAACAACAGGAGATAAGATCTCCTTCAACCTCAACCGCTGGAGATAAGATCTCTTCTAAGCCCCATAATCGACGTCAATAGAAGATAAGATCTCCTTCAACCTCAGCTGGAGATAAGATCTCTCCTGAGCCTTAGAGCCTACTCCAACAGGAGATAAGATCTCCTTCAACCTCGGCTATCAGAGATAAGATCTCTTCCGAGCTCCACCTTCGATCTCAACTGCTGAAGATAAGATCTCCCCCAAACTTCTATGTCAACAGGAGATAAGATCTCCTTCAACCTCGACTGGAGATAAGATCTCCTCCGAGCCTTCAAAGCCTACTCCAACAGGAGATAAGATCTCCTTCAACCTCGACTTGCTTGAGATAAGATCTCCTATGAGCTCTATATTCAACCTCAACTGTCGGAGATAAGATCTTCTACGAGCTTCTATATTCAACCTTAACTGCCGGAGATAAGATCTCCCACGAGCTCCACCTTCGACCTCGGATGCTGGAGATAAGATCTCTTCCGAGCTTCTATGTCAACAGAAGATAAGATCTTCTTCAACCTCGACTGCTGGGAGATAAGATCTCTCCCATGCCTCAGAGCCTCAATGACTATGACAACAGAAGAAAAGATCTCCTTTAACCTCAGCTGGAGATGAGATCTCTTCCGAGCTTTAACTAAAACTTCAACCTCGACTGGAGATAAGATCTCCTCCGAGTTTCAAAGTCTACATCAACAGAAGAAAAGATCTCCTTCAACCTCGATTGGAGATAGGATCTTCTCCGAGCTTCAACGTCTATGTCAATAGAAGATGAGATCTCCTTCAACCTCGACTGAAGATAGACATCTTCCCCAAGCTTCAACCATAATTTCAACCTCGACTGAAGATAAGATCTCCTCCAAACTTCAAAATCTACATTAATAGGAGAGAAGATCTCCGTTCAATCTCGGCTGAAGATAAGATCTCTCCCGAGCTTCAACTACGACTTCAACCCCGATTGAAGATAAGATCTCCCACAAGCTTCAACCGCAACGTCAACAAAAGATAAGATTCTCTCCAGAACCTCGATTAGAGATGGGATCCCTCTGAGCCTCAAATTTAATGTCAACCTTGGCTAGAAGATAAGATATTCCTCCAAGCTTCAACCTGAACTGGTGCAGAGCCTTGAAGAGAACTTCGACAATCATCCTTTTTGTACTTCATTCCTTTGAGTTTCGAACTCGAAAGTGGAAAAACTATTATTAGGGATAAACTCTGCTCCTACCGAAGTTCAGCCTGATGTTTAGCCTAAGTGCAGCTGGTAATCACAAAAGAGTTTCAATCGAAAATTCTCTCATCCAACAACCAAATTCATTCAGTGGCTGAACTTCTCCAGCGGCCAAACCTTAGCCAATCCTTCAACTTCAAATTTTCAGTGGTCGAGCTCCAGTCGAACCCCTTCAGTCGATTGAACTTCTCAATAGTCGAGCCTCTAGTCGAACTCCTCCAACAGTCGAATTTCTGTCAGACTCTTACGAAAGCCAAACTTCCTTCAAACTTCTCCTTCAATCGAACTCCTACAGGAGCCAAACTCCTTTCAGATCCCTCCTTCAGTCGGACTCCTATGGCAGTCGAACTTCTTTCGGATCCCTCCTTCAGTCAGACTCCTATAGGAGCCAAACTCCTTCCGAATTTCTCCTTCGATCGAACTCCTTCAGAAGCCGAACTTCCTTTTTACTTCTCCTTCAATCGGACTCCTACGGAAGCCAAACTCCTTTTGAACTTTTCCTTTAGTCGGACTCCTATGGGAGCCGAACTTTCTCCACACTTCTTCTTCAGTTGGACTCCTACGGGCGCCAAACTTCTCCTTCAGCTGGACTCCTATGGGAGCCAAACTTCTTCCGGATCTCTCCTTCAATCAGTCTCCTACAGGAGTCAAACTCCTTCCAAACTTCTTCTTCAGTTGGACTCCTACGGGAGCCGAACTCCCTTCGCATTCCTCCTTTAGTCGTACTCCTACAGGAGTCGAACTACTTTCGGACTCCTCCTTCAGTCAAACTCCTATGGGAGCCGAACTTCCTCCGCACTCCTCCTTCAGTCGGACTCCTATGGAAGCCGAACTCCTTTCCGATCCTCCTTCAGTCGAACTCCTATGGGAGTCAAACTTCCTCTGCCACTTTTTCTTCAGTCGAACTCCTATGGGAGCCGAACTCCCTCTACACTTCTCCTTTAGTTAGACTCCTATAGGAGCCAAACTTTCCTCCGCACTCCTTTAGTTGGACTCCTATGGGAGTTGAATTTCTTCCAAACTTCTCCTTCAGTCAGACTCCTACGGGAGTCGAACTTTCTTCACACTTCTCCTTCAGTTGGACTCCTACGGAAGCTGAACTCCTTCTAAACTTCTCCTTCAGTCGGACTCCTATGAAAGTCGAACTTCCTTTGAACTCCTCCTTTAGCCGGACTCCTACGAGAGCCAAACTTCTTTCGGATCTTTCCTTCAGTCAAACTTCTACAGGAGCTGAACTCCTTTCGAACTTCTCATTCAGTCGAACTCCTATGAGAGTTGAACTCCATCCGCACTTTTTCTTTAGTCGGACTCCTACGGAAGCCGAACTTCTTTCAAACTTCTCTTTTAGTCGGACTCCTATGGGAGTCGAACTTCCTCCGCACTTCTCCTTCAGTCGAACTCCTATGAAAGCTGAACTTCCTCCAAACTCCTTTAGTCAAACTCCTATGGAAGCTAAACTTCTTCTAGATCTCTCCTTCAGTCGAACTCCTATAGGAGCCGAACTTCTTCTGAACTCTTTCAGTCGGACTCCTATGGAAGCTAAACTCCCTCCGCACTCCTTCTTTAGTCGGACTCTTATAGGAGCCAAATTTCTTTTGGACTTCTTCTTCAGTCGGACTCCTACGAGAGCCAAACTTCCTCCGCACTCCTCCTTTAGTCGGACTCCTATGGGAGTTGAACTCCTTCTGGATCTTCCTTCTATCGGACTCCTATGGGAGTCGAATTTTCTCTGCACTTCTCCTTCAGTCGGACTCCTACGGGAGCCGAACTTCTTTCGAACTCCTCCTTCAGTCGAACTCCTACGGAAGCCAAACTCCTTTCGAACTTCTCCTTTAGTTGGATTCCTATGGAAGCCAAACTTCCTCCGTACTTCTCCTTCTTTCGGACTTCTACGAAAGCCGAACTCCTTTCAAACTTCTCCTTCAGTCGGACTCCTATGGGAGCCGAACTTGCTCCACACTTCTCCTTCAGTCGAACTCCTACAGGAGTCGAACTTCCTCCGAACTTCTCCTTCAGTCGGACTCCTATGGGAGCCAAACTCCATCTAGATCTTTTCTTTAGTCGAACTCCTACAGGAGCCAAACTCCTTCCGGACTCCTCCTTCAGTTAGACTCTTATGGAAGCCAAACTTTCTCCGCACTCCTCCTTCAATCGGACTCCTACAAGAGCCGAATTTCTTGCAGACTCCTCCTTTAGTCGGACTCCTATAGGAGCCGAACTTCCTCCACACTCCTCCTTCAGTCGGACTCCTATGGGAGCCAAACTCCTTTCAGATCTCCATTCAGTCATACTCCTATGGGAGCCAAACTTTCTCTGCACTTCTTCTTCAGTCAGACTCCTACTGGAGCTAAACTTCCTCCGCACTTCTCCTTCAGTCAGACTCCTATGGAAGCCAAACTTCCTCCGCACTCCTTCTTTAGTCGGACTCCTATGGGAGCCAAACTCCTTTTAGATCTCTTCTTCCGTCGAACTTCTACAGGAGCCAAACTCCTTTCGGACTTCTTCAGTCGGACTCCTATGGGAGTCGAACTTTCTCTGCACTCCTCCTTCGATCGGACTCCTATAGGAGCCAAACTCCTTATGGACTTCTCCTTCTGCCGAACTCCTCTAGAAGCTGAACTTCTTTTGGATCTCTCCTTCAGCTAGCATTTCTTTCAGATGATCTCCTCTAGCCGTATTTTCTTTGAGAGTCTGAACTCCTCTGAAATTGATATATATCGAAGTTCTTCACTAACCAATGCCTGCATCCTCTAAACTATGGCTATTAAATCTCGACGAACGATCACCATCAATCTACTACAGACGATGCTACAGACGACGCTCCCTCCATAACAGACTCCACCAAACCTCAAGCGGCCCACTACTAGATAGTATGGCTGTCACTATCAGTCTGACGATATCTTCTTCTTTATACCGAACTCCATCAGACCTTGAGTAGTCTACTATCAGATAGCTACAGCTGTCACCATTAATCAAGCTCTGCCTATAAAAGGGATTCTCTAGATACATTTTTTTTAAGCTCTAAGCTCTTTTTTTTAAAAAAAATTCTGTCGAACTCTCGTCTGAACACTTCATTTCTATTGGCCAGAAGAGCTGACTTGATTGTCGGAGGATCCCATTGGAGCCACCACCACCGACTCTGGATGAAACTTTATTTTATAGATCACCGACGGTAATCTCGTCCTCTTCCACTCTAGCTCATTCCAACGTCGATCAGATTCGGCACCAACACAGCTTTTCTTTCTAACTCTCTTCTCTTTGGTTCCAACGCCAAGTCCTAGGTGTCGCTATCAATTTTGTTTACTCTTCTTCATATTTCTGAATTAACACCCAGGTTCACACAAGAGATCAGATCTATGATTATGGTTCTGAGCAGCCATAGGCATAACAATTGGTATCAAATTAATATTGATTATTTCAACACTTGGTATCAGAGCTAGGTGATGCCATGGTGATCGCTAACACTTGGTATCTGAGTTTGGTTAAGCGTGAAAGAGGAAGAAGATCAAGTTTCAGCAGAGATCAACAATGAGGTTCAAATCTAAGATTTTCTTCAGGCTTCATGGGGAAGAAAGTGATCTAAGGGCTGCTGTCCATCATCCCTAGTCAAGATAATTTTTAGATCTACTTGTTGGTTATTTTTGATTTAGTTTGATCATGAAGAACAGCGGGTTGAAGATAAGATTTGAAAAGTTTGATAGAAAGAATAGTTTCATAATATGAAAGGTTAGGATGGAGGATCTATTGATTTAGATGAGACTAGATTCAGTCTTGGAGGATAGACTGGAGGAGATGATAGACAAAGAGTGAAAGTCCTTGAAGAAAAGGATATGTGCCACGATTAGGACTTACCTGATAGATGAGATGCTGTATGGCATGTTGGAGGAGAAGACACCTAAGAATTTATGATCGAGGTTACATCAGTTGTACGTGATAAAGAACATGCGCAACAAGTTAGTACTGAAGAAGTAACTGTATAGTCTTTAGATGTAAGAGGATGAGGATATTGCAAGATATATTCAGTATTTCGATCGGATGAGTATGGACTTGCTCAACATTGGGATGGAGCTTGAAGAGAAGAATAAGAGTTTATTGCTGCTATATTCGCTATCCGGGAGCTTTGATCCATTGGTAACCACACTATTGTATGGTAAGGAGACACTGGTATACGAGGAGATCATATCAGTACTAAGGTCCACTGAGCAGCGGGAATGGATGATGAAGAGAAAGATCTTTTAGGAGGATCTTATGGTGTTAGACAGGTCCAGACAAGGAAAGAAGAAGGGTCAGCAAAGGGACAACAAGGAATCCAAGAAGTGCTTCAAGTATGGTGAAGTAGGATACTTTAAGCGAGAATGTTCGCTTTGAAAAAAGTATAAAAAAAGAAAAAAGTTAGATTCCATCATTTTAGTCGCTGAAAGTGAAGAGTCAGATGAGCTCTTGGTGGTTTCGAAGGAGCCTGCAGGGTGCAGTATATTCGAAATAGTTTTGGAAGGATCCATGGAGTGCAGAGGATCTGAAGGAGCAATGATTGTATACGAGATGCAGCGGCAGGCTTAGCAATGCAGCATTGAGTAGTTGGCTTCGAGGGACTTGGTTATAGAGTCAGTTTCTGCGTGGCATCAAGGGAACTTCAGTTTTAGATGAAGCACCAGACAGAGGTGGCTTCATAAGTGGAGAGAGTTCTGACATGAGTTCAGAGTGGAAGATTGCAGGAGGATCAATATCCTAGCATCAACATCGAAGATGCATAATTTCAGATGGAGCAGCACATGCAGAAGGACATGCGAAGTTTTAAGAAGATCGTGTTAGGATATGCAGTGGGCATTGGCATAGAATTGCTGTAGATTCTTCATGAAAGTTTAGGATAAATGATGTGACTTTCAAGTAGAAAGATGCCTACAACTCCAAGAATGATACATAGGTGCAAGCTAAGGTCTTCAACGATGGAGGTGGTCATTCTGAAGGCCTCAAAGAAAGCTTAGCAGCTAAAAAAAGATGATAGTAGAAAGGTGTGCATAAATAGCTGTCAGGGTGTGCATTGATAGCAGAATCATGCAAAAGAATATTGCTAGGTGTGCCAAGGCTTGGGCGCACCAAGATGAAGATTGTAGAATCTGGTGTGGTGCTCCCAAGCCTTGGGGGCCATGGAAGGAGTTAGGATGTTGGCTCTAGAAGATTGGAATGGGTGTGGTCCTAGGGCTAAGACAAGAGTTATCCTAGGGTGAAGACGGCGTGTAGCCCTACACGGACTTAAGGTTCAGGTCTAAGGATCTTGAGGGGGGCTTGGTAGGTGCTTCAAAGATCTGAAACATAAGATGGAGCAAAGAATCAAAGCCAGGAGAAAAGTCAACCAAGCTAAGAGGTTGACACATAGGTGGGCTGCTCGGATATGCAGTCAAGCCGGCTCAGACTGAAATCGAGCCAACTCAAGGTGCAGTCAAGCCGACTGTCTCAGACAAATAAAAGATATGATTCGAGCGATACACAGTTGAGCCAGCTCAGCTCCTAATAGAGTCGGCTTGATGATGGCGAATAGAACTGGATGGAAATTTTCTTTTTGGGGTCTTAAGACTTGGTCCAATAAGATCTTAAGGTGACTAACACATGTATAGGTTGGGTTTACATGTAGAGGGTGAGAGCATGGGAGACATGAGTATACATGGGCTTGGTAAATGCTTTCATGTATTGGGTTAGCCTAGAAGAATTTTTCAGCTGGAGTTTGGATTTATTGGGATTCATGTGGTATAGCAAAAATTATAAGATATATAAATCCAGGTATTATAATCTTTACAAGAGAGTGGAATCAATATATAGCTTTTCTTTCTAACTCTCTTCTCTCTTTTCTCTCTGGTTCCAACGCCAAGCCCTAGGTGCCGCCATCAACTTTTTTTGCTCTTCTTCATATTTCTAGATTAACACTCATATTCGCGTCAGAAATTGGATCTACAACTATGATTTCGAGCAGCCATAGGCATAATAATTGGTATCAAATCAATACCGATTGTTCCAATACTTGGTATCAGAGCTAGATGATGCCATGGTGATTCGCTAACACTTTCATGCTCAAAGATGAATTCATCCAGTAGTTGGATGACTATTGAACACATTTCAAACTAAGCCCCTTTTACAACACTATTGCTAATTCTACTACTTACAACAAATATAATGAAGTTTTAATAACTATCAAGCACATTTCTAACTTTTGCAACTATAGTTTATTTCAATCATCCATCTACTTAGTAATCATAGATTCAAGTTCTATTAAATATGAATAATTTTAGTGCAGCTGTCTCTCTACCTTTTTTTGAAAAAGGGGATTCATTTTGGTATACTTTGATAAAGAGGTTATTTTTACCTCAAAAAAATTACCATAAAAGAAGGCTATGAGTGTAGGGGGTGGGGGTGTCCTAGATTGGGATAGGTTGAATTTTGCTTACAATTCGTTGATTCTAAAAAAGGAGGATGAGTTGTCTATGAGGGATTTTAAGACCCATCAACCTGCTTAACAACCTCTACAAGATCATTTGAAGGATTCTTACCCAAAGGCTTTCCCCTCATCTCCCTGCACTTATGGATGTTTCCCGATCGGCCTTCATCAAAGGAAGAAGTATTGTGGAAAGCTTTCAAGTACCCACGAGATGTTGGCTTACTACAAGAGATTCAAAACAAAGGCATTCTTTGTAAGCTAGAATTGTAGAAAGCTTTTGATAGCTTGGACCAAGAGTTCTTATTTGAGGTGCTTAGCATTAGAGGATTTCTAGATAGATGGGTTGTTTAGATTCGATGTCTTTTGTCATCAGCCTCTATTGTAGTCCTGGTGAATGGTGTATCAAATAAATGGATAAAGTGTAGAAAGAGATTTAAAATGGGAGATTTATTATCAGCTTCTCTTTTCATTTGGATGGAAGGAATTTAGTAATCTACTCAGCTTGCAATTTATTGATAATATCCTTCTATTCTGCACTGTAAAAGATGTTAGCATCCTGGCGGTGAAGGCCATTCTCTTGAGTTTTGAAGTAGCCTCTAGTCTGAAAATCAATTTTTATAAGAGTTCCATCTTTTGCCTAAATGTGGATGATGCTGTGTCGGCAAGGTTTGCTTCTTGATTGAATTATAAGTAGGGTTTTTCTATCTTGGTCTTCCCTTACACTATAAAAAGCCATCTAAATAGTGTTGGTTGCCATTGATCGAAAATATAGGTTGAAGACTTGCTTCATTGAAAGGGAGACTTATATATATAATTAGTGGGGGTGAGTGGAGGTATGTGGGGAAGGAGAAATTAACCTTATTGAATGCAGTCCTCTTTGCTCTTCCTTCCTACTACATGTCCTTGTATAAGTTATTGAGATAGATCATATATAGATTGGACAAGATGTGAAAGGCTAGCTTTCTTATGAAAAGGTTTGAACAAGATCAGTGAGTTCTAGTATTTGATAAATTGGGACATTATTTATAAATCTTGAGAGAAAGATGGGGTGCATGTGAAGAACTTGCTTTAGATGAACCAATCCGTGTTGGCCAAGTGATCATGAAAATTTCTTCTTGGGTCAGCCAATCCATAGTAATGACAAGTGCATGGATCGTGCTTAATACTCCAAGAGGAGATTGAGTATGCCATCGAGGAGGAGCACTGTAGGTTTGTTGCTTGTGTGGAGGGATGTATCCTATAAACAATTCACTTTCTGAAGCTACATTACCTTTTAAGGCAGAAAATGATGGATCTATTTATTTTTGGGAAGACGTTTGAAATTTTTCTCTCATCTCATTTTGAGTAGCCTTATAAGCAGGTTTTGTCTTTTAACCTCCCTATTTTGTCTTACTAAAGCTTGAGAACTTTGAATTGGTGCTTGCATGTTAAGGAACCATTGACTTGGATCCATGTGAATGAGCTTGATGCCTTGTTGGCTTTGATTGCTCCTTCCACTCTCTCTTTTCTCGTGGATGTTTTGGTGTGGAAGCTAACTCAATTAGTGTGTCCACAGTTAACTCCTACAAATTTCTTAACTTTGGTGGTTGAGTTGTCCTTTCTCAAAAACTCTATGAAATATATTGGCACCTGAGAAAGTGAAGGTATTGTTGAAAAATGTATCCCAAAGCCAATCATCATCTTATTGACGGTTGAGCTATATTGTATCTGTAATTGATTCATTAATAAATAAAATTTATTTTTAATATTTTTCATCACAAAAGTATTCATCTTCTAATGAACTCCATTATTATGAGAAAGTTCTTAGGACTATTTAACTTCGATAAAGAAAGAATTTATCGATTAGTCCTTAAATTTGTTCACGATTAAATGATAGGCTATTAATTAGGATGACAGCATCTATTGAGCATAGGTCGCTGTATATCATATAAGTTGGTTGTCCTCTTAACTAAGGAGTATGAAGATACTGTATGACATACAGATGAGATGTATGGGTACATCGTTATTAAACGTGACCAACTTTAGAGCATTCTGCTGTCGAGAATGTCTCTGATGGGATATAGGTATAAGTGTTTTTTAGATCTGAGATCACCTCAGTGGCTTGCAAGCAACTCACTATGCTTTGATATCGGACTAACTGAATTTTTAATTCAGTAATGAAAGACTTCTGAGCATAGTCAAGTACTTGCAAAGTCAGAGTGTGATCAAGATGGAATTGACCACTCCAAAAGTTGGAGAATAATGTATCACTGTATTTCAATATAGCAAAATCTTGGTCAGGATAATCCATCAGATGGATTTGGTATTTTGAAATACAATGTGGACAACCTGATCAGAGTTGACAGTTGAACTTTGAGATGTCCTACGAGCATTTTGGTCAAGGGGATGAATTATATGAAAACTATATCCGCATAAATTCTAAGGATGATGTTCTACATATTCGATCTATTCGACCATCGGATACCATTGCTAGATGGTTATTTTGATTAGTATAGAAATATGTGCCTATGCTACCAGCTTAGGTTTCAACCTATGAGGTCACACACATTAGAGCTCATGATTTGATTGGATAGTTGATCAATGATTAAGAATCTTTCTAGGGTTAAACAATCAATACAATTGATGTTTAACCTAGTGCAAACGTTGCAGGAGGATCGATTAGCAATTTGATTGCTAATTGACTTAATTTGATTAAACTAAAAGATTGAGATTAAGTTTAATTAAACATAATTTAATTAGATTTAGTTTGGGCTTAATTGGATCAAGCTTAATTAGCTTATTGGATAAGCTAAGTGCAGGGAAGAACTAGTCCTAGTTCAACTAGGACTCCGATCAATCCAATTTTCTAATTTGATTAAAAAAATAAATTAAAATTAAATTAAATTTAATCTAATTTAATTAAGTATTTAATTAGATTAAAATCTTATTTTATTTAATTAATTTAATTTTAATTTAATTTGATTTGAGAAACGATGTTTGACCAAGTCATAGATGGAATCCTAGTGAGACTAGGATTCCACCTTACGCCACCTTAGCCCTCCATGCCTATTTTTTAGGAATTTTTTCATAAAAATACTCTTTCTCTTGATCTTCATGCATGCCTCCTCTCTCCCTCTCTTTCTCATATGGTAATTTGGTAGTTGACCAAGTCAAAAAGATAAGTAAGTTTTGTTTTAGGATTCTATGAGATAGAATCCTTATAAACTAAAACACCTCCTTCTAATTGTGCCGCCCATACCTTCTTTATTTTCTCTGAATTTCATGGTAAAAGAAGAATTTTTTATGTGCTCCTATTGCTGGTCCATGGTAGGAAATAAGGTGGGGGCGCCCAAGAGTTGGGCGCCCCAACAACTTGCCATATTATGTCCTTTCCTTATCTGAGTTTTTGACCAAACTTGGACTCTGCATATCTTTTTATTTAGGATGAATTTTATCTAAAATTTTTATGGAATATAGATCTTTGAGAGAGCTTTGAGCTGTGCAAAAATTAGAGGGAGAGAGTTTTGGGCGTTGGGGTTCCACAGACACCAAACTAGGTATCTAGGTAAAAGCAAAGAAAAGAAGAGGGTCTTCTTCCAAGATTGCTGTGTTCATCATCTTTTTTCCTTCTTCCTTGGATTTTCTAAGAGAGTCTTAGATCTAAAATCTCTTCTCCACCATCTTCTCTTTGGAAGAATCTAAATCTAGAAGAAGGATGCATCTGATCGACCATCGAAGAAAGATCAGCACAGTACTAGCATACTATGCTGATTTTCTGCATCGGGGTTTTTGATCATGCTCGTGGGCTCGTGTGGATGACTCCTAGAGGCCGGATCTATGTACATCTTGCAACTTTATCCTTAAGTCTGAATCAATAAGTTAGAACATCTAACTTGCATAGGTAATAGATCTGATCTATTGATTTCATAGCTACATTAGATGTAGTATTGTAACATGTTAATGAGATCAATATGTTAGTCTTTTCTTTATATTTTTAATTTTTAATTTAATATCATGCCTTGATCATATAATAAATCTTAGATCTAGAATATTTTTATAGTTATTTAAATAAATATTTAATTTATTTAAGTCTTTCACTGTCCGATCTTGAAAAGATTTCAAGATCTACCTATGAAATCCTAGATCTAATTCCTTCAATTGATATCAGAGCCAGGTTCTTATTACATGATTTTCTTGAGCATATTTAGATTATTTATTAGATTAGATCTAATTTATAATCTAATTATTAAATCTAAAATTAAAAATTTAGATCTCACAAACTACTATAAGGTTGTCCTGCTGTAAGGTTTATCCATTACAGTAAAAAGGTTGTCCTAGTTTGTAATGATCTATTTCTAATCATAAATTTATTAGATTTAATCTAATTTTATTTATAATTTAATAAATTTAAAATAATTTTAGATTTAAAAATAAAATTTTTAGATTGCATGGACTACTATAAGATTGTCCTGCTGTAAGGTTTATCCCTTATAGTGAAAAGATTGTCCTAGTACATGCTGATCTAAAATATTGATCATAAAATTTTAGATTAGATTTAAAAAATTTTTTAATCTGATTAAAAATATTTTAATTTAATTTTAATTATTATAAATATATTAGATTTGATCTAAGTTGATTTATGATTGATTGGTGTTGAAACTGTTTCAATTACATGAACCTGTTTAGATTAGATCTAAAGTAGATTCGTGTTTATGTTACTTGCATTTTAATTATGAATCAAACATACAACTTAGTTGATAGAACCATGTTATAAAAATATTTTATAAATATAAAAATTATTTTTGAAAAGTTGAACCCCAATCCTTAGTCTAAAACTTAATTAAAAATTAAGAAATTATTTGATTAGGATCTAGGATTGTAAATTGAAGATCCTAAAATACGAATCATAATACATTGGGTTAAATGGGTTAGTGGAGATTAGATCTATTAATTGGGTTAGACCTAGGGTTAGATTAAAGAATGGACTTAATTAGAAAATTGACTAAATTTAATCAATTATTGTCTTAGATTAGGTCAAGGATTCTCTAGATTAATTACAATAGTTGTAGTTGGTTAAGTCCATATTTTTAATGAGATCCAAGATAGACTTGATTCTTGGCTATGAGGTCTAGCACGAACTATTAGGTTGATCTAATTGAAACTAATTAAACTAGTTGATGTCTAAAGTAAATAAGACCGATGATCTTTAATTGGTAGCCCGCTTATCTGACCATTTTTGATGGTATCTAAGGCAAGCTTTGGCAGACCATCTCACTGATCGAACTTACCTGACCTCTTAATGAAATTATATTTTAATCGGATCACTTGACTATTCAAGCTGACCCATGTCAGCTAGGTAAATTAGTATGATTGATTTAGGTGCTCCTTGACTAGCCTATTAATGATCTTTCTTAAGCTGACTTGGTGAAGTTAGTGGAAGAATCATGATAAGCTGGTTCATCTGATCTTCTTTTTTTTAAAAAAATTAAATTCTCTAAAATTATTAGATCCTTAAAATGAATTAGTTATGGTGATAACTAGATAATAGTCTTCCATTAAGTGGATGATAATGGATCTATCAGTTGGATAATCATTGGAGGCCCAAAGGCCTAGTGCTTATCGACTGATGAAATTATCATTCATTATATGATTTTTTGGCTACATCTTTCTAAATGGTGGTTAGATTAGCTAACCAAAGTTGGGTCTAATCATTCATTATTAGATGGGCCAAGTATGGTTATGTTAATGGTTGGACCTAACCAGATCTTTTCAGCGGAGGCCAAAGCCTACTGATTATGAATTGAGGCAAAATTTAATTACTAAAAATTATTTAGAGAAATAATTGATTATGAACCTATCCTTAGATACACATGGGTTGGCCAACCAAAGTTGGACTCGTGTGCCGTCTATATGAATTCTAGTATCCACTAAGAACTTAGGATAATTCCTCGAATTAGAGGTAGAGGCTATCAATTCAAATAAAATAGTGAAAGAACCTTTTGATTAAAGTCCAAATCTTTAGGTTTAATGAATTAATTATTAATTAGGTTATAGTTTTTCTTTGTGCAAATATGGTCACTTTCCTATTGCTTCAATCATTGTTGGATAATGATAAGTTGATGGGACCTAACTTTGATAGCTGGTACCGAAAGTTGAAAATAGTCCTGGAGCATGAACGAATCCTATATGTGCTGATAGATCCTGCACCTAAGAAGCCAGCTGTCAATGCATGTGGTACAGTCAGAGATACTTTTTAGAAGTGGCTCAGTGATCGGATCATGGTGCACTGCATCATGTTGGCTGTCATGAGCAATGAGTTCAGTTGCAGATTTGAGACAACTTAGCCAAAGGACATGCTTCAAGTGTTGGAGAATTTTTTTGGCATACCTGATGATATGGAGAGGCACAAGACTAGTTGTGCCATCTTCAATGCCAGAATATGAGATGGTGCCTCTATCACTGATCATGTATTATACATGATAGAGCTGATAGAGCGCTTGAGCAAGCTTGATTTTTTCTTGCATAAATAGCTTGGAAAGGATGTAATACTAAACTCATTACTCAAGTCCTTTCTCCCATTTCTTACTCATTTTAGAATGACAAAGCCTAAAATAGACTACCATGGGTTACCAGGGTTACTTCAAAACTTTGAGAAGGATCACCAACTCCATAAAAAGTTGGTGAACTTAGTGGGAGGTTCATCTTCTGGTTCTCAATTTGTGCCATCTTCAATGCCAGAATATGAGATGGTGCCTCTATCACTGATCATGTATTATACATGATAGAGCTGATAGAGCGCTTGAGCAAGCTTGATTTTTTCTTGCATAAATAGCTTGGAAAGGATGTAATACTAAACTCATTACTCAAGTCCTTTCTCCCATTTCTTACTCATTTTAGAATGACAAAGCCTAAAATAGACTACCATGGGTTACCAGGGTTACTTCAAAACTTTGAGAAGGATCACCAACTCCATAAAAAGTTGGTGAACTTAGTGGGAGGTTCATCTTCTGGTTCTCAACCATTTAGAAAATAAAAGAAGAACAAGAAAAAAAAGCTAAGAAGGTACAAGTTCAGGCTGGGACATCTATGCAGGATCAGACCAAAAAGATCAAGCCCGATAAGAGTCAAGCTGAATGCTTCTTTTGTAAGAAGTAGGAATATTGAAAAAGAAACTGTCCTCAGTATATTGCCTCTCTAGATCCAAACAGGCAAAGAAAGAAGCAAGCTATTGTTGGGTAAGGTATTTATATGATAACTTCTTATAATTTTTCTATTTATAATATTACTGATGGGGTATTGGATACCGATAGTCCTTACCATATTTGTAATTCGTTGCAGGGGTTATAGGTCAGTAGGAGATTAGAGCAAGGTGAAAGGTTCCTAAATGTTAGAGATGGAAGACTAGTTCTAGTTCTAATTTTAGAAATTCTGAAATTTGTATTTGAGTCCCATATCATTATTCTCAATGATTGTCATTTCTATCATAGTTTCTTTTTAAATATCATTTCTATAGGCCTTCTAGCCAAAAATGATTATAAAATTTTAATAAAAAAATAATTTTGTAATATCATAAATGATTATAAATGGTGTTACTATTTTCTATAGACATTTGAACAATGGTGTGTATATATTATCACAATCTGTTAACATAGTCTATTCCACTGGTAAGCATCCTAGATTAGATAGTATGTCAGATATCTATTTATGGCACTGTAGGCTAGATCATATAAATAAGAATAAGATAAATAGGTTGACTCAAGAGAGAATCCTCGAAGTCAGTAATTGTGAATCACTTTCAACCTATGAGTCCAGTCTTCTTAGTAAAATGACCAAGTCATCTTTTACTAAAAAGGATAAGAAAGCCACTGAGCTCTTAGGTCTAGTACATACTAATGTATGTGGACCAATGAATACAAGTGCCAGAGGTGGATATGTCTACTTCATCATTTTCACAGATGATCTATCCAGATATGGATATGTCTATCTGATGAAACATAAGTCATATTATTTTGAAATATTCAAACAATTTTGAAGTAAAGTAAAAAAAATAAACTGGAAAGAGTATTAAAACTCTTCGATCTGATCGAGGAGAAAAATATCCTTTCGGTGAGTTTCTCACATATATAGAAGAGAATGGGATTCTCTTTCAATAGACTCCTTCAGAAATATCACATAGCTATGTAGAGATCTGATTTCGAAAAATGACTTGAGACCATGAAATTCAAAATGGAATCCATGAAGGTCAATGATATGTGAACATTGGTTGACCCACTCAAAGAGGTTAAATCCATTGGGTGTAAATGAATCTTCAAAAGAAAAAGAGGCGTAGATAGAAAGATGGAGACTTATAAAGTTTGTCTGGTTGCCAAGAGGTATCGTCAATGTTATGGTATTGACTATGATGAGATGTTTTCTCCTGTGGCAATGCTTAAATCCATTTGAATTATGCTTATGATTACTGCTCATCTAGACTATGAGATCTGATAGATGGATGAGAAGACAGCTTTTCTGAATGGAGAGTTAACTGAAGAGGTGTATATGATACAATCTGAGGGATTCACATCTATAGATGAGTCTAAGGTGTGTAGGCTTCAGAGATCTATTTATGGATTGAAGCAGGCATCTCAAAGTTGAAACGTGCATTTTGATAAAGTGATCAAAACGTATGGCTTTGTTAAGAATGGAGAAGAATCCTACATTTATAAATAGGCAAATGGTCTAGCAGTAGTATTTCTTTTCTTGTACGTGGATGACATTCTCTTAATCCGGAATGACATCTCCGCACTATAGAAAATAAAAGTCTGATTGTCATCACAATTCTCTATGAAGGATTTGGATGAAGCATCTTACATCCTAGGGATGAAGATTATAGGGATAGATCTAAAATGATGCTTGGGTTATCCTAGTTCACGTACATAGATACTATGCTAAAAAGGTTCAGCATGGAGAATTTCAAAAAGGGTTATCTCTGAATAGGTCATGAAATTTTTTTCTCTAAGAAGGATTATCTGATAACTCCTGAAGAAAGAGAGCATATGAGTAGAGTCCCATATGCTTCGACAGTGGGATCTATCATATACGTCATGACATGTATGAGATCAAACGTAGCATACTCACTAGGAGTAGTGAGTAGATACTAGTCTGATCCTGAAAAAAATCACTGAAAAGTGGTTAAAACCATCCTTAAGTATTTGATAAATACTAAGGACCAATGGTTGATTTATGAAGAGTCAGATCTAAAATTTATGAGATTTACAGACTTCAGCTTTCAATCTGACCATGATAACAGCAAAAGCATATCATGATATATCTTTACTCTAAATGATGGAGCTATATATTAGAAGAGTTCTAAGCAGCATACAGTGGCAAACTCTATTTGTGAAGTAGAGTACATCACATCATCAAATGCTCCAAAGAAAGTTGTGTGGCTGAGAAAATTTATCAGCGAGCTTGAAGTAGCATCCTTCCTTGATGGTCCGATCCTGCTCTACTGCGACAGCACTGGTGCCATTGCTCAGGTGAAAGAACCAAAGGCACACTAGTGAACAAAGCACATTCTATGCTACTTCCACCTAATCCCAAAGATCATGGATAGAGATGACGTTGACCTTCAAAAGATTGATGGAAAAGAGAATCTGACCGACTCCTTCACTAAAGTCCTGGCGATAAAGGAGTTCGACAACCATAAGTCGAAGATGGGTATTAGATACTATGTCGAGTGGCTTTAGGATAAGTGGGATTTGTTGAAAAATATGTCCCAAAGCCAATTATTAACCTATTGAGGGTTGAGCTACATTATATCTGTAATTGATTTATTAATAAATAAAATATATTTTTGATATTTTTCATCATAAAAGTATTCATCTTCTAACGAACTCAATTATTGTGATGAAATCCTTAGGACTATTTAGCATCGATAAAGAGAGAATTTATCGATTAGTCCTTAAATTTATTCACGATCAAATGATAGGCTGTTAATTAGGATGACAGCATCTATCGAGCATAGATCGTTGTATGCCATATAGGTTGATTGTTCTTTTAACCAAGAAGTGTGGAGATACTGATATGGCATATAAATGAGATGTATGGATATATCATCATTGAATGTGACCAACTTTGAAGCATTTTGCTATTGAGAATATCTCTGATGGGATATATGTATAAGTGTCTCTTAGACCTGAGATCACCTCAGTGGCTTGCAAGCAACTCACTATGCTTTGGTACTGGACTAACTGAATTTTTAATTCAATAATGAAAGACTTATAGGCATAGTCAAGTACTTGCAAAGTCAGAGTGTGATCAAGATGGAATTGACCACTCCAAGAGTTGGAGAATAATATATCACTGTATTTCAATATAGCAAAATCTTAGCCGGGATAATCCATCAGATGGATTTGGTATTTTGAAATACAATATGGACAACTTAATCAAAGTTGACAGTTGAACTCTAAGGTGTTCTATGAGCATTTTGGTCAAGGAGATGAATTATATGGAAACTATATCCGCATGGATTCTAAGGATGATGTTCTACACATTTGATCTATCCGACCGTCGGATATCATTGCTAGATGGTTACTTCAATTAGTATAAGAATATGTTCCCATGCTATCAGCTTAGGTTCAGATCTATGAGGTCACACACATTAAAGCTCATGATTTGATCGGATGGTTGATCAATGATTAAGAATCATTCTAGGGTTAAATAATCAATATGATTGATGTTTAATCTAGTGCAAGAATTGCAGGAGGATTGATTAGCAATTTGATTGCTAATTGACTTAATTTGATTAAGCCAAAGAATTAAAATTAAGTCTAATTAAATATAATTTAATTAGATTTAGTTTGAGCTTGATTGGATCAAGCCTAATTGGCTTATTGGATAAGCTAAGTGCAGGAAAGAACTAGTCCTAGTTCAACTAGGACTCCGATCAATCCAATTTTTTAATTTGATTTGAAAATTAAATTATAATTTAATTTAATTTAATTTAATTTAATTTAATCTTTAATTGGGTTAGAATCTTATTTTATTTAGTTGACTTGGTTTTGATTTAATTTGATTTGAGAAATGATGTTTGACCAAGTTATAGATGGAATCCTAGTGACACTAGGATTCCACCTTGCGCCACCTTAGCCCTCCATGCCCCCTATGCCTATTTTTTAGAAATTTTTTTATGAAAATACTCTTTCTCCTGATCTTTACGCATGCCTCCTCTCTCCCTCTCTTTCTCATATGGTAATTTAGTAGTTGACCAAGTCAAAAAGAGAAGTAAGTTTTGTTCTAGGATTCTATGAGATAGAATCCTTATAAACTAAAACACCTCCTTCTAATTGTGCTGCCCACACCTTCTTTATTTTCTCTGAGTTCTATGGTAAAAGAAAAAGATTTTGTGTGCCCCTATTGCTGGTCCATGATAGGAAATAAGGTGGGAGCCCAAGAGTTAGGCGCCCCAACAACTTGCCATATTATATCCTTTCCTTATCTGAGTTTTTGACCAAACTTAGACTCTGCATATCTTTTTATTTAGGATAAATTTTTGGCTAAAATTTTCATGAAATATGGACCTTTGAGAGAGCTTTGAGGTGTGCAAAAATCAGATAGAGAGAGTCTTTGGGTATTGGGGTTCCATAGACACCAAACTAGGTGTCTAGGTGAGAGCAAAGAGAAGAAGAAGAGGGTCTTCTTTCAGGATTGCTGTGTTCATCATCTTTCTTCCTTCTTTTTTGGGTTTTCTAAGAGAGTCTTAGATCTAAAACCTCTTCTCCACCTTCTTCTCATTGGAAGAATCCAAATATAAAAGGAGGCATCTGATCAACCATCGAAGAAAGATCAGCATAGTACTTGCATACTGTGCTGATTTTCTGCATTAGAATTTCTGATCGTGCTTGTGGGCTCGTATGGACAACTCCTAGATACCGGATGCGTGTGCGGCTCGCAACTTCATCCTTAAGGTCGGATCAGTAAGTTAGAATGTCTAACTTGCATAGGTAATAGATCTGATCTATTGGTTTCATAGCTATATTAGATGTAGTATTGTAACATGTTGATGAGATCAATATGTTAATTTTTTCTTTATATTTTTAATTTTTGATTTAATATCATATCTTGATCATATAATAAATCTTAAATTTAGGATATTTTTATATTTATTTAAATAAATATTTAATTTATTTAAGTCTTTTACTGTCTGATCTTGAAAAAGTTTCAAGATCTACCAATGAAACCCTAGATCTGGTTCCTTTAGGTATTCCTTTGGATTGCTACTAGGAACAAGTTATACACCAGTGAGATTCTTGCTAAGAGATGGAATGTGAGTTTGAGGTGTGTTCTATGTGGTGCTAACTTGGAGTCCGCCAATCATCTCTTCTTCAAATGTAAATTTGCAAGAAGTTTGTATGCTATATTCAAGATGCAACTAAAGGTAACTAGGCATCCCTCTTTTCTAGAACTTTAGACTAGAGGGAAAGAAACAAATGACTACTAACTACAAAGGATGGCGATCATCTATTGGTAACTTTATGCTAGGAGATTTGAAAAAAAATGAAGTGCATTGTTATTCTTGCATAAGAATAGAACTATTTACATGGTTTTGCAACCTGCCCCACTATCTTTTCAAGATCGAAAGATTCTATGTACTGCTAGAAACCTTCTTGACCATCAAAGCTTGTGGACAATGATTGCATCTCTTGCTTCTTCTACTGGTAGTTGATGTCTTTCTAGGATTTGTACTGATCTCTTCTTTCTTCAAATTCTCTATTGTTTGGTCAGAATGTAGCTGTCGAAATATCACTGGCCTCCTATGCAGCTAACTCTGCATAGACTATCTCATGATGATTGCTGAGTGGATTGTTGAGAGTTTTGAGCCTTCATTTATATGGTTGTATGTGTATGGACTAATCATAAAAATCACTGATGTTGCTCATGTTGTCGCATGAGTTCCATGATTGCACTCTATTTTTGTAATGTCTATTTTGTACAGTTGATTTATTTCATCCAACAAATAGGAAAAAGCACTTTGCTTCCTCCTTTACCCACAAAAAAAAAAAGACAAACTAGAAAGTTCTAATTTCACTAGTTTGGTGAAATTATTGCAAATCTTATTTTTATATAAAATATAAATGGATATTGCCCATGGTCATGCCTAGTGCATGCGTATAAATACAAATGGAAGGCAATGATGGGGTTAGCAAGCGATATTGCTCCAAATAAGGATCCATAAGAGTTATTTTTGGATAACCATTAGTACATTTAGTGAAATACTAGCAAATATTGAACCATTTCCAAAATAAAAATGGATATTTGTGCATGTATATAAGTAAGAGGATACAATGGGGTTAGCAAGTGAGACAACTACAAATAAGGGTCCCTTAGAATGACATTCATGAGACCATCCTTATAGCAAAATTGAAGGCTTTGATCTCATCAAGGTTACAATGAAGAAAGAGTTGGTGATTGAGGGAGTTGGTCCATCAGGCCTTGCCACTGCTACATGCCTAAACATGCTCTCAATCCCAAACATCATATTAGAGAAAGAGAATTATAGTGCTTCTCTTTGGAGGATGAGGGCATATGATCATTTGAAGCTTCACATTGCCAAGCAATTTTATGAACTACCACACATGCCTTACCCTAGGGCTGCCCCAACCTTCCTATCCAAGGATGAATTCATCCAATACTTACATAACTATTAAGCACATTTCAAGTTGAGTGTTGTTTAATATAGCATTGTTAATTCTGCTAAATATGATAACTACAATAGAGTTGGAGGGTCATGGCTCATGATAAGGTCACAAGAGAGGTCAAAGAGTATATGGCAAAGTTCTTGGTTGCGGCCACTGGAGAGAATAGTGAATGAATGATATCGGATATTCCTGATCTGCAATCCTTCTCTAGGGAGGTCATCCACTCTTCTTCTTACAAGTGGCAAGAATGTTTTAGTTATTGGGAGTGGTAACTCTGGAATGGAGATTACTTATGATCTCTCAAACTTTGAAGAAAAGATCTCGATTATAATCCAAAACCTGGTTACTTGATTGACCTTGTAACATGGTCCACATCAATATTATAGTTTTCTTTATAAGAATTTGTATGTTCTATTCAATGTAGTTCTATCTAATATTTTATACTTGCAAACATAATCAATATCATGCTGGAAAAGTACAATAGGTCAGATTTGCTATATTTTAAACATCATATGTCCCTTAGAAAAGTATAGTGCCAATAAGAATAGTCCATAGGTGTTGGATATTTTATTAGGTAGAACATATTTGTCTGGTAGATGTAATTTTGCTTCTGGGCTCTTGCAATAATTAAATGTGATGATCAACGAGTTAGATATACATGGGGATGTTCTGAGCAAAATACCTCCATGTTGGTTTGGTGGATACCTTACTTTTTATAATTAGCAATCTCAAGTATGAGGATTTATCAAAATATGGAATTACAAGGCCAAAACTAAGCCCCCCCCTCTCTCTCTCTCTCTCTTAAGATTAAGACTGGCATATCTATAGTTATTGATGTAAGAACTATAGCAAAGATCAAGAGCAGAGGGATTCTAGTAGCTATTTTATTTGCATATTGGCTAATAAGCCAAATTTTTAAATTATTTATGTTATTTTATTTGTAATTAATTTCTTCATTACATCATTTAAGGGATAGGCCAAGTAATGCGCATGTTTCTAATTTTGATAATGTATGTTTTGCATGTGTTTATTGAAAAGGTCCTCAAAGGGTCATCAAGCATATGAGGCAATGACATAGTTTTCACTAATGGCAAGTCACGTTAATTCAACATAATAGTTTTTACAACTGGCTATCGAAGTATAATAAAAAAATGGTTGAAGGCATAAGAAAATGATCAATTTTTTTTAATTCTTAGATATTATTCTTTTTCATTCAACTTACTTGGGCTATAGTTCACAAAACTAATATATGGATGTAGTATGATTATGGTCTCCTTAGCAACGATGAGTTTTGCTATAGCAAATTTTTCATACCAATGGAAGGAAGAAAATGAGCTAATACTTTGTAGGATTTGTGAGAAGAGGATTGGCCGTAGTCTCCATGGATGCAAAAAATATTGCTAATCATATAAAGATGGCATATGATTGCTATCAATCACCTTAATCCCTCTAATGCAAAATCCAATCAATGTACTCTCAACTATGTATTATATGATGATGATAATGATTAGTATCGCCATCATCATTATTATCATTATGATTGGTGTTATTGTTGGCTATTGTTATTGCTATTGTTGGAATTATGTATGGCTTGAATGGTGTATATAAATATAAATTAAAATTTTCTTCAATGCATCTTTTTATTTCAAATCCCTCTATTTGAATATTAATTAGTTATATAGGTTGCCAATTAAGACTTTTAAAATCTAGAAAATTGTTCAATAATCTATTCATTGTTCGTGTGCTAGGGCATGATAATATGATGATGGACCACCACAACCATAATCATTATTTTAGTTACTATTGATGCTACTATTGTTGTATATAGCTTGAATAACATGTATAAATATAAACTAAAATTTACTTTAGTATTTTTTATTTTTAATTTTTATCATTTATTTAAAGAGAGGTAAAGAAGAGAATTTATATTAACTAGTTTAGTAGGTTACAAATTTTAAAAATTTTTAAATCCAAAAAATCCTTAGATAATTAGAGAAAGAGAGGAAGGAGAGAGATTAATATTTGTTTTTGTGTATAAAAGAGAGGAAGAGAGAGATTGCACACATAGAAGAGAGAAGGTGAATCAGGTAGAGGTATGCCAAGATACTCTGAGGAGTTCTAATCAGCACTTATAGGATGAAAAGGGTTCAAACAACCATATTACATAAGATTTAGAATTTGAATCATGCACATATAATGATCCAAGGAGACAAAAAATTAGTTAGAAAGAATGATTTGTTTTGCTTTATTGTATTTATCACATATATATAATATAAATAATCTAATATAATGTAAATTCCATATTGTATAGAGCCTATACATGAATATCTATATAGTATGTATAATAATAGAAGTCAATAATAAAGGATCTCATGCTTGTGTAGAGTATAACATGAAAATGGATCCTAATAATTGACTATCATTATAGAGAGTACAAATATAGAAATGTAGCCCAATTATTGTCCATAATTATAGAGTACATCGATATGGTAATGGATCCTACTTATGAAGAGATGATATTATGCATATTTGATGAAGTTGCCTAACAAGAATATAGAAAAAAGAATTCATAATTATAGAAAATACAAATATAGAAATGAATTCTAATGATTGTAGAAAGATATGTTGATCCTATGATTAATTTTGATGATCATAAAATATTAAGTAAAAATATTACTAATCATGTATTTCAAGAATAAATATAGGATTTCTTAAATGCTCATACTGAAAAAATTATCTTTGAAAGAAATTCTCTCAAGATGTCAGGTCTAAGCACTTAAAAGAATAAATTTTCATAAATTTGGATGGCTCATTATAAAAAAAATAAAAAAAAAAGAAATAAATATCATTTGAAAGATTTGGGATCAAAAAATTTAAGTTTGGAAGGTCAAACAATGAAGAAAAATAAAGTTGAAAAGTTTAGAGCCGACCCGTCTAAGAATCGAGCAAATTTTGATATGAAGTAGGATTCATACTTTGCTTTAGTATGCAGTCGAGTCAGCTCAAATTAGATCCAAGCCAGCTCTTTCAGGATGGTAGAAAAATTATTTTTCTATTTTGATGTTCGAGCTAACTTGAATTGAATCCGAGCCAGCTCGACGGTGTTTGACAATCTTTAACGATTAGTTTCTGCAATCTTTTCAATGGCTATTTTTTATCTTTAATAGCTATTTCAGAGTTTTCAGCAGCTAGAATTCTCTCTCCAATCATCTTCAAGAGTATTTAAAGATGCACAATCAAAAGAAAAGAAAGATTAAGAGATTTAATGAGAAAATCTTTTATTTTTAGTGAGGAATATTGAATATCTAAAAAAAAGAGAGAGAAAAGTTGTGCACTGATTTTAGCAAGCCTTCAAAGCAATCTTCTCCAACATCTTCCACATCCTCTCAAGTATGAATTGAAGAAAAGTCAATCTTCTATCAGGCAAATCATCAGCTTCTTCTTTGAAATTTAAAGAGTTTTAAATTCAATTTTTACTTTTGTGTTGAAATTCTCTTTTTGTATTTTTGTTTCTTTTTAAATTTCTTTAGAGGAAGAAACTTGGGAATTAGACCCATCCAAGCTCGGAATTGGACATTGTAGAATTTGGTTGGTGAGCTCAAAAAATCAACTAGATTGTTAATGAACCCAAAAAACTAAAGATGTAAGATTTTGGTTGGTGCTCCTAAAAAAATCAACTAGATTTGTTTGTGAGCCCAAAAAAATAAACACACTGTAATCAATGAAGGATTATAGTGAAAATCTCAAAGGATGCTTGAGGAGTGGATATAGGTGCGGATTGCACCGAACCACTATAAATTATAGTGTGCTTGTATTGTAGTTCTTCTTCTATCCCTTCACATACTTTGCATGCTTTTCTTATTTTTTTTACTTTACTTTCATTTTTGATTTACATTATTTAGATTCTTGATTTGCATACACTATCTTACTTTTACTATAGCTTAAAGTCTTCACCTCATAAAATTTCTAATTTGCTTAAATTAAAGCATATATTTATTTAGAGATAAATTTAGTTGAAATTTTTAAAAAACTCAATTTATCCCATCTCTTGGGTTGCTACCTCTGGGAAACAAAATAAGACCTAAGATATGTGAGAATGTTTGACAAAGTTAATAGCCAATAGTCCTATTCATGAGGTAGGCTAGGCTGTGTCTAAAGGTCAATACAATTTATTTGGACTTGCACCCTTATCTTAGCCAAGCTTTCAAGCCTACCTTTTGCCTTAATCCTAGTTCTTATTTAAATTTTAAACTTTGGATTCGATCTCAGACTTCCATACCATCTTTTAATTTTTAAATATTAAAACTATTAAATATTTTAATAATACTAAATATAAATGATTAAATATTATAACCTACAATATTCTTGTTTTCCTATTAAGTTCATGTATCAACAACAATTATTAATTAAGTATACAAATATATCAAACATAAATTGACAGCACATGAAACATAAAAAAATAAAAACTTGGATCGATCTTTAATCCCTAGCCCAAGCCTAGCTTATTTACTAAATATGCATGTTTTCCGAGCGTAGTTTGGTTTATCAAGTCTAAAATCACAGTCTAAGCTTGCCTAAAGAACTTAGGGTTTGAGTGGGTCGAGCAAGCCTCTTAGCTCATAAAGAAGTCTAACAACTAAGTAGCTTGAAGATCCTTCCTCTATTTACATCAAGAAAAAAAAAACCTAGTAATCTTCATCACCTCTCTCTCTCTTTCCCTTTCTTTTGTTTAGCCTCTCCTCTGATTACTTCTCATTTTATTTTAAGGAATCCTCTAGTCACTTTGCAAGTATGTGTACCTCTATTAACTTTTCAATCATCCATCCTATTTAATCGCAGCAACACCAGTTTCCTCCAGGGAACCTAGTAACTCGACCCATACTCTCTTGCCAGCCCATTCACCAACCCAAGGTGCATCAAAGTTGAACTTGGACTAATTTATTTTTTGAGTTTGAACTAGATTTTCTTTGCTCAACTCAGGCTCAGCTAGATGTTTGTTGCTTTTGAGCCAAGAAAATTGGAACCTAGCTTGCTCATCTTCAGTTTATTTATATTCTTAATTATCGAGGTGTCGACTAATATCCTTCTATAGGTATATGTGCCTTTTATCATCTAAGATATGTACTATAAAAGAGGAATGTGGTGATACTTCATTTACATTTGCTTTAATGCTCTAGGAATAGTTGAAAACCATGATGGGCAATGGATAGGATCAAACCCAACAATCCTGCATGTAGTTATAATAATAATAAAAAAATTAAAATTGTAGTATTGTCATCTCTTATATATCCAAGTCTAAATCAGCTCAATGATACATATTAAGATGTGTTATCAATTTTTTTGATCAAGAAGACATCAATCAGCTAGGCATATAGGCCCATATCATATTGATGAAAATTGTAAGCCATATGAGGTGTTAACTAAATTTAATTATTTTGGGGTTTATTAGCATTGCTTATAGTCATTAAATCTTGTTTGTTTTATTTGATGTAGATTGTGTCTACATCTCAATCCAAAATCTTCTTTTTTTGAACACTAATTAGGCAAGTGTCATGGCCAACTTTATGGTACATGGCATTAATTTGTTGTTTGTAAATATGGGCATGTTGGTTATTTGGTGCATATTAGGCAAGCATCTATTTAAAGAATACTAGTGGTTATAGGTGCATTTGAGCTAAAGTGAAAGCTAGCTAGGTTTCAAAATGATAAACAGAATAAAAAAAAAGGTTATAACCAATTGTTATACACTAAGAATCCATCTCTTATTTTGAAAGGTATGGCAAATAGGTAAGAAGTTGATATTTAGATTTTCACTCTTGAACAAACATTTTAGCTCTTTCTTATCTCATCAATAATTATGCACATTAACCTACCCCTATTATCCTTTCTTCTTAACCATAAATGTTTGATATCACTAAAATATAAGCATATTATAAAATGGTTATCTTTTTTTTTTAAATATATGCAGATAATCTAATATGTAAATGTTGGTCTTGTATCAAGATTTTCAATGTATTAGTTTCTTAAAAGAATGTTCAAAAGTGGTATATTCAATCAAATATTTAAATAAGCATCTATCTTATTGCCCTTTCTATAAATTAAGAAACTTAAGTAGGATTTTTGTTCCCAATTTTTTCTAAAGGAAGACTAAAACCTAAACCAGTATAATCTAGCAACTACATGAAATTATTTTTTGGCTTATAAATATTAATATACCTTCATTAAGTTATTGGCATGGATAATATCTAAACACCAAATGCATTCTCCATGTGATCCATATAAAGAAAAAAAGGTTGTTTCAAGGTCATAATTTAGGTGACTTGAATTACATGGAAGTTGGCTTCAATTTAACAACCAGGATAAAAGAAAAAGAAATTATAGTCAAGCAAGCATTACATGCTAAGTATCCTCCTATCTATCTGTCAAGTATAGCAAATAGATAGATATTTGGTTTATGGATTTTTACTCTCTAATAAAATTTGTCTCTTGCTTATCTCTTCAATAATTTTGTACATGAACCTATCCTTATCCCTTGTCCTATTCTCCTTAATCACATGAAATTTTATATTGCTACAAAAATGTATATTATAAAATGGTTATTATTATTCTTGAATATGTGGGAATAATATAATATCTAAATGGTAGTCCTCCAATATGATTTTTAGTCTATCAATTTTTATAAACCTTGTTCAAAAGTGACCTTTTGAAAATTTAATTAAATATTTATTCCATTGCCTTTCTTAGAAATAATAAAATTGGAATAGAGTTTTTACTTATAATTATTTTTGTAAGAGAAGCCCAAACCTAAACCATCATGAATCATGGGTTCTTTGCTTGTAAATATTCATATATTGATTATTTGATACATCAATAGGTAAATGGTTATGAAAATTTTGATCTTAGATCTATTTGAACTAAAATGAATGCTGGTTTCAAATTACCTAACATGACAAAAGAAGAAAACTATAACCAATTAAGCATTATTTGCCAAGAATTTTTCTATTCTTTTACCACATATGAAAAATGGTGGATAGGTGGTCTATAGATATTTTACTCTCCATAAAAAACTTATTTATTTCTTATCTCTTCATTAATTATATATATGAATCTATCCTTATCTCTTGCTCATTAATTATATGGTTTTTGTATATAGGCATATTGTAAAATGGTCATTATTCTTGTTTTTAAAATGATGAAAATAATCTAATGTCTAAATGTTGGTTGTGCACCAAGATTTTCTACATGTGTATGTACATACTTTTTCTAGCAAACCCTACATAAAAGTGATGTATCCATTTAAAAAAGCAAGTCCAAATTAGCAAAAGAGATAGAAGAAGAAAGTTATTATCCTACTCTTCTTTTGCCAAATATGGCAAATAGGCAAAAGGCAACCTATAGATTTTCACCCTTTAATAAATTTTGCATCTCCTTCTTATCTCTTCATTAATTGTGTGTATGAACATATCTTATCCTTTCTTTAACTATATGGGATTTTATATCACCAAAATATAGGCATATGACAAAATTATTATTTCTCTTCTTTTAAATATATGGTGATATCTAATATTTAAATGTTGGTCTTGTATTATATTTCCAATATATTCATTTTCAAAAAAACTTGTTCAAAAATGCTATGTCCATTTAAAAATTTGACTAAATTGCCTTTCTTGTAAATTATAAATCTCAAATAGAGATTTTATTTATAGTTCTTTCGATAGGAAGTTGTTAAGAAAGAACAACAAATTATTTATTTTAAATTACACGTAAATATATATTAGCATGTCTTTAACCCCATATCAATTGTGTATTAGAAAAATCTTGGATACTTGTATAGGACTTAGGAATACAAGTAATATTTTTCTAGCCTTTTTGAATGAGATCCAGTATTGTTATGAATGGCATCAGAGCAAACTCGGCTGATGACCTATGTGGACTAGGAGATAATGTAGCGCAAGCCTATTTTGGATTTATCATGAGCTGATAATAGTATTTATGATTGAATTTTTTTGGATTTTGATCTTAAGCTTAGTAAAGTTACTAAGATTTAAATAAAGAGAGTATGTAAGATCCCGTGCTAGCATGTGTATGTGTTTTTTTTTTTTTATTAATAGAAGTGATATTATGGATTTAATCTAACATTAGTGTTGTGCTGGGGAGATCATGAGTATTTATATAGAGTGAAGAAATTTAAATAATATGTTTTGGCACCTTATGGGATGAGATCCTAGGTTATTACAGTATCCTTCATTTGTTAATAATCATATGGTTAGCTTTTCACTTGCAAACATTAGTATACTGACTAATTGGTATTGTGAACTAGCAAATAGTTATCAAAAGGATACTAATATTATAGATGCATCTATTCTATTATATATACGTACATACACTCATATATATATATATATATATGAAATAGAGATTTATTTTATGTAGAATTTTTAAATTGCTTTGTGGATATCTATATTAATGATGTCGATATTAATGTGCTAGGCCTTAATTAAAATTTATTGCTTAATATCCAATAATTACTAATAATATTGGTATTAATTTGCTTAGCTATTGAAGCCTTGTATTTATTATGATTTGTTATATTATTATTGCATTTTAGAAATACTTGATGAAAGAAGAAAAAATCATACCCCATGCATCACATAAAATTAGTATTAGTGATGTCAGTATTAATGATGGGAGTTAATGCATGAGGGCTTTTATATTGAGGATTTTTATTCACCATGTAGATGCCGGTAATAGTAATAAATTTTTTACTTGATTATTGTTAATCAACAAACCGTTACATGCCAAGAACTCTTCTATCATTTAAGTATAACAAACATACGGATAAGTGGCCTGTAAATTTTCACTCTCAAACAAATATTAGCTATTTCTTATCTCTTCATTAATTACATTCATGAACCACTTTAGGGTATCAACACTTTTAGAAGGTTTAGAGAGTTGAAAAAAATCCCACAAGCAAACCCTTGGAGATCATAGAGAGGGAGAAAGTGAGATAGCCACCATCCATCCCTTAGAAGTCATGGAAGATCTCGTTTTGATTGTTGGTGCTGGCCCCTCAGGCCTTGCTGTGGCTGCTTGCCTTGCGGTTCTCTCGATTCCCTTCGTTATATTAGAGAAGGAGGATTGTATTGCTTCATTATGGAAGAAGAGAACTTATGATCGTTTGAAGCTATATTTAGCTAAACAATTTTGTGTTTTTCCTCACTTGCCTTTCTCCTCGACAACCCCAACATTCATTCCCAAGGATCTTTTCATCCAATACTTGGATGAATATGTTGAGCATTTTGTTATAAACCCAATTTTCAATATGAATGTAGAGTCGGCCACATATAATCAGAACATCGAAAACTGGAATGTCAAAGCTTGCAACACTAGATCTGGGGAGGTCAAAAGATACATAAGAAAGTTTCTTGTTGTGGCAACTGGGGAGAACAACAAGAGCTTTATTCCAAACTTTTTTGGCCTGGATAGCTTTACCAGTATGGTTATCCATTCATCAAACTATAAATTGGGGGCCCCATATGTAGGACAATATGTCTTGGTGGTTGGCAGCGGCAACTCGGGGATGGAGATTGCTTATGATCTTGCCAACTTTGGTGCAAAAATTTTTCTGTGTTCAGAGTGCAGTATGTAAATTTTGCATCACAATATCTTGTTTATGATTCATAATGCAATTTTACATTAGTTGGTGTTTACATGCTTAGAATTTTTTATTATCTATGATTGTTCAATTACTCCTTAATTTTCTTAATGAATAATGGAACATGGGTCATTGCTTGTTGTTAAATTCTTATTATGTTTGTCATTGCTTTCTTTTCTTATTCATTTGAGAAAGTTGTCCAAAAATGGATGGATTCTCTTTTTAACATTGTTAGCCTTTACTTTTCAAGTGCATATGCATGCAAGTGATATTATTAGATCATTGTATTTTAGGGTGTGAATCGATCTAATTATTGTACACCACAAACATTATTATAAGATATCTTAGATTCCTAGTTGCACACTTGTGGAATACTTCTTTGTGGAGTATTGGAAACCTAAATCAAAATTGAGTAGGTCAAGCTCAATGTTAGACTGGACTTGAGGATCACAAGCTAGGGCAAATATTTTAACATAAATTTGGTTTGGCATGGTAGATCTAGGTCACTTTTGACTAATTTATATCCTATTTTGCCAAATTTGTGCCTGATTCCAAAGGAAAGATGGGCACATATAAAGATTGATGCTTAGTCCTTCAATTTTTTGTCTATTTACATGGCTAGAAGTTGTAATTGAAACATGAATCCAGTGAATCGTCTAGACCCAGCCTAGTTAACTCAAACCAAGGTCGCGTATGGGTCCAACAAACTAGTTCGAGTTGCAAGTGACTCAGATAATAATATAAGAACATCAAAGACTTGCTAGAAAAAAATAAAAGAAACCTAAATCTGATCCATCCAACTTAACCCTCCATTCTTCTGACCTCTATTCTTTCCTCTTCTCGCCTTTCCCTCCTATTCTCTTCTCCTCCTCCTGTGAGCTTGATCTCGTCATCTTCGAGTCTGCTCCAAATGCTTTCGCTCGATCTCCCACTCGATCCCTATGTTGGACACCTTGATTTCCATTTTTATGACACTGGGGTGAGCATGGCGTCTGCGTTGGCGTTGGAATCCAATGCCATCTCTTCTATCTTTTGATGGGATGCTGGATCTTGGTTTCAATGGATACGTGGATTTCAGTTCTTCGGTTCAGTTTTTATTGTTATTTGGGTCGTCAGTTTGTGTTAATTCTTTTAGAGAAATTTGTGGTGGATTGATTTATGTAATTTCGTATTTTTGGATTTGTTATGTTAAAAGATTAGGTTTTGTTTGGTTTTATATTTGTGGCGTTATGATTCTTTGCTTGGAGAACAATGTATTTGATTTTAGGGTTCTTAAGGGTTTCTACATATTAAGGTCAGGTTTGTAGAAAATCATCCTCTACCATCAGTTTGTCTGTTTCTCCAGTCTACATGGTCTTGGTGGTTAGTCAATTAGATCCCTAGGTTCATGATGGTCAAGGTTTTCAGCCTCAAATCGATCATGAGCTTAATTGGATTGAATGTAATTAGCCCAACATCTGATTAGGTTAGATTTGCTATTGTCGAATCCAAATACAATATCTTTTTTGAGAATCCAAATATAATATCATATGTGTAAGTATCTTATTATATTGTACAGTAGCTGAGCCCCAGTCAAACTCTCCCAACGGCCAAATTCCTATCGAACTCCTACGGAAGTCGAACTCCCTCCGAACTTCTCCTTCAGTCAGACTGCTATGAGAGCCGAACTCCTTTCGGATCCCTCCTTCAGTTGGACTCCTGAAGGAGCCAAACTCCTTCCGGACATCTTCGATTGAACTCCTCTAGGAGCCAAACTTTCTTCGCACTTCTTCTTCAGTTGAACTCCTATGAAAGTCGAACTTCTTTCGAACTTCTTTCAAACTTTTCTTTTAGTCGGACTCCTACGGAAGTCGAACTTCCTCCGCACTTCTCCTTCAGTCGGACTCCTACGGGAGCCGAACTTCCTTCGAACACCTCCTTCAGTCGGACTCCTATGAGAGACAAACTTCTTTCAGATCTTTCCTTCAGTTGTACTTCTATAGAAGCCGAACTCCTTTCGGACTCCTCCTTCAGTCGGACTCCTATGGAAGCCGAACTTCCTCCACACTCCTCCTTTAGTTGGACTCCTATAGGAGCCGAACTCCTTCTAGACTCTTCCTTTAGTCGAACTCCTATGGGAGCCGAACTCCCTCTGCACTTCTCCTTCAGTCGGACTCCTACGGGAGCCGAACTTCTTCCGAATTTTCCTTCAGTCGGACTCCTACGGAAGCCAGACTTCTTTCAAAGTTTTTCTTCAGTCGGACTCCTACAGGAGTCGAACTCCCTCCGTACTTCTTCTTCAGTTGGACTCCTAAGAAGCCAAACTTCCTCCGCACTTTTCCTTCAATCGAACTTCTACGGAAGCCAAACTCCTTCCGAACTTCTCCTTCAGTCGGACTCCTATGGGAGCCAAACTCCTTTCGGATCTTTTCTTCAATCAAATTTTTCTTCAGTCAGACTCCTACGGGAGTCGAACTCCCTCCACACTCCTCTTTCAGTCGGACTCCTATGGGAGCCAAATTTCATTCAAACTTCTCCTTCAATCGGACTCCTATGGGAGTTGAACTCCCTTCGTACTTCTCCTTCAGTCGAACTCTTAGGAAGCCAAACTCCCTCCGCACTTCTCCTTCAATCAGATTTTTACGGGAGCCAAACTTCTTCCGAACTTTTTCTTCAGTCGGACTCCTATGAAAGTCAAACTCCTTTCGAATCTTTTCTTTGGTCGGACTCCTATAAGAGCCGAACTTCTTTCGAACTCCTCCTTCAGTCGAACTCCTATGGAAGCTGAACTTTTTCTTTAGTCGAACTCCTACGGAAGCCAAACTTCTCCTTCAGTCAGACTCCTATGGGAGCCAAACTCCCTCCATACTTCTTCTTCAGTCAGACTCCTACAAAAGTCGAACTCCTTCTGGATCTTTTCTTCAGTCGGACTCCTATAGAAGCCGAACTCCTTCTAGACTCCTCCTTCAGTCGAACTCCTATGGGAGCCAAACTTTCTCTACACTTCTTCTTCAGTCGGACTCCTATAAGAGCCGAACTCCTTTCGAACTCCTTCTTCAATCGAATTCCTATAAGAGCCAAACATCCTCCGCACTCCTCCTTCAGTCAGACTCCTACGAAAGCCGAACTCCTTCCGAATCCTCCTTCAGTCGGACTCCTATGGGAGCCAAACTTTCTCCACACTTCTTCTTTAGTCGGACTCCTATGGAAGCTGAACTCTCCTCCGCACTCCTTCAGTCGGACTCCTATGGAAGTCAAACTTCAAAATTTTTTCTTCAGTCGAACTCCTACGGGAGCCAAACTTCCTCCGCACTTCTTCTTCAGTTGGACTCTTATGGGAGCCGAACTCTCTTCGCACTTCTCCTTCAGTCAGACTTCTATGGAAGCCAAACTTCCTCCGAACTCCTACTTCAGTCAAACTCCTACGGAAGCCGAACTTCTTCTGGATCTCTCCTTCAGTCAGACTTCTATAGGAGCCAAACTTCTTTCGAACTCCTCCTTCAGTCGGACTCCTACGAGAGCCAAACTTCCTCCGCACTCCTCCTTCAGTCGGACTCCTATAGGAGCCAAACTCCTTCCGAACTCCTCCTTCAATCGAACTCTTATGCGAGCCAAACTTCCTCCGTACTCCTCCTTCAATCGGACTTTTAAGAGAGCCGAACTCCTTCCGAATCCTCCTTCAATCAGACTCCTATGGGAGCCAAACTTTCTCCACACTTCTCCTTCAGTCAGACTCCTACTGGAGCCGACCTCCCTCCATACTTCTCCTTCAGTCAGACTCTTATGGAAGCTGAACTTTCTCCGCACTCCTTTAGTCGGACTCCTACGAAAATCGAACTCCTTCTGAACTTCTCCTTCAATCAGACTCCTATGGAAGCCGAACTCCTTTCGGATCTTTTCTTCAGTCGAATTCTTATAGAAGCCAAACTTCTTTTGGACTCCTCCTTCAGTCAGACTCCTATTGGAGCTAAACTCCCTATGCACTCTTTCTTTGATCGAACTCCTACAGGAGTCGAACTCTTTCCAGACTTCTCCTTCGATCAAACTCCTTTAGGAGCCAAACTCCTTCTGGATCTCTCCTTTAGCTAGCGTTCCTTTCGAATGATCTCTTCTAGCCGTATTTCTTTTGGGAGTCCAAACTTCTCTGAAATTGATATATGTCAGAGTTCTTCACCAATCAGTGCCTACATCCTTCGAACTATGACTATTAAATCTCGATGAATGGTCACCATCAGTCTACTACAAGCGATGCTACAGACGATATTCTCCTTCATGATAGACTCCACTAGGCCTCGAGCGGCCCACTATTGAATGGTATGGCCGTCATTATCAGCCTGACGACATCTTCTTCTTCATATTGAACTCCACCAGACCTCGAGCAGTCCGCTACCAGACAGCTGCAACTATCACCATCAATCAAGCTCCGCCTATAAAAAAGAACCCTTCAGATACATTTTCTCTAAGCTCTAAGTTCTCTTCTTCTTTTTGAAACTCTACCGAACTCTCACCTAAGCACACCATTTTTGTTGGTCAGAAGAGCTGACTTGATCATCGGAGAATTCCATCGGAGCCACCACCACTGACTCCGAACGAAACTTTATTTTGTAGATCCCCGACGGTGACCTCATCCTCCTCCACTCTAGCTCGTCTCGACGTCGACCAGATCTTGCACCAATAAAATTGACGCTAGAAGAAGGGCCTTTATCTCTGAGGCCCCTTTGTTCTTAAAGGAGTGCTCAGCAACGATCTCTCTTCTTCCTCTCTAGAGTTCTTCCTCGAGAAAAAAGGCCTCTTAGGATAGCTCCACCCCCGCTTCAGCCCCGACAACTCAAGCTTCATCTGTAGCCATGGTAGATCCAGAGCAGTTTAACCTATTGATGTAGTGGGTTCAGGGTCTTACCGAAATGGTGCAGGCCATGTGACAACCTTCGATGGTGATTTCATCAGAAAACCCACCATCAGGATGTCAGAAATCTATCTTAAGGAAGCGCATTTGGTCTATCATATCCGTTGCCCTTAGAAAGAAGAAATAGAGAGCAGAGGATCCACATTCGGATCATAATTCTCCATCAGAACAGAAATAGAGAGCAAAAGTTCACACCCAAGAGATTTCATAGGAGGGTGGAATAAAGTTCGATCATGCTCATGGGCTCCCCCCGAGCGCAAGCGAGGCCAAACTCTTCCTCGAACTCATCATCAAAGAAGCTCCGACAAAAGAACACGAAGTTCTCCTTCAGGAGGTTTCATAAGAGAGCGGAATGAAGTTCGACCGTGCTTATGGATCCTTCCCTCGAGCGCAAGCGAGGTCGAACTCCCCCTCGAGCTCATATCAAAGAAGCCCCGACAAAAGAACATGAAGTTCTCCCCTAGGAGGTTTCACAGGAGGGTAGAATGAAGTTCGACCATGCTCATGGACTCCCCAGAGTGTAAGCAAGGTCGAACTCCCCCTCGAGCTCATCATCAAAGAAGCCCCATCGAACTCCCTCTCGAGCTCATCATCAAAGAAGCCCATCGAACTCCCTCTCGAGCTCATCATCAAAGAAGTTTCGACAAAAAGAGCACGAAGTTCTCCCCTAGGAGGTTTCACAGGAGGGCAAAATAAAGTTCGACCGTGCTCATGGACTCCCTCCGAGTGTAAAATGAGGTCGAACTCCCCTTAAGCTCATCATCAAAGAAGCTCCGACAAAAGGGCATGAAGTTTTTTGCCTTGAAAGATTTCGTAGAAGGATGGAATGAAGTTCGATCGTGCTCACGGACTCCCCCCAAGTGCTAGCGAGACCGAACTCCCCCTCAAGCTCATCGTCAAGGAAGCTCTGATGGAAGGGCGCGAAGAAGAAGTTTCCCCCAGAAAGTTTTATAGGAGGATGGAATGAAGTTCGGCCGTGCTTATGAACTCTCCCTCGAGCTCGTTATCAAAGGAGCCCCGATAAAAGGGCATGAAATTCTTTCCTCAGAAGGTTTCACAACTACGCCCCTCTCAATGCTCCACAGATGTCGGTTTGAAGCAAGCCAAGGGCGCTGCCATAGCCAGAACCACCAATAACAAAAGAACAATAAGAAGGTTGGCCACCTTCCGACATCATCAACGCTACCTCTTGGGGGCTTGGTACTTCGGCGAGCCATCATCTTCCAGCCTCAAAGTCAAGAGAAGCTTGCTCCAAATTGAGAAGACTAGCATAAAATAGAGGAGGCGCCTGGTCCGGGACTTACCGCTTGAAGAAGCTTGAAGGAATAACTCTTTCATGACCTTGAGACTCAGAGAATCCGAGAATGTACTATCGATAATTTTTCTTCAATAAAACTCCTCCATTTCAACATTATTGTTTCTCGATGTAAAAACTACCTGATGACAGAAAAGAAATAATCAATAGTAGCCATGTTAAGAATAGGAGGAGAACCTCGTCCTAACATGAGCAAATCAAAGGCCTCATTCATTTTAGATGAGTTGGAGGAAGAGGCCCTGACAACGGTCCTTATGTGCCCCCACAGCCCATTAGGAATAGGAGAAGAACCTCATCCTAATGTGAGCAAAGTCGAAGGCCTCATTCATTTTAGACAAGATGGAGGGAGAGGCCCTGACAATGGTCCTTATGTGCCCCTATAGCCCGTTAGGAATAGAAGAAGAATCTCATCCTAACATGAGCAAAGTCGAAGATCTCGTTCATTTTAGATGAGATGGGGGAGAGATCCTGATAACGGCCCTTATGTGCCCCCACAACCTATTAGAAATAGGAGGAGAATCTTATCCTAATGCGAGCAAAGTCGAAGGCCTCGTTCATTTTAGATGAGATGGAGGGAGAGGCCTTGACAATGGTCTTTATGTGCCCTCACAGTCCATTAGGAATAGGAGGAGAACCTCATCCTGATGCAAGCAAAGTCGAAGGCCTCATTTATTTTAAATGAGATGAGGGGAGAGGCCCTGACAATGGCCCTTATGTCCTCCCATAACTCATTAGGAACAGGAGGAGAACCTCGTCCTAACGTGAGTAAGTCGGAGGCCTCGTTCATTTTAGATGGGATGAGAGAAAAGGCCCTCACAATGGCCTCATTGTGTCCGACAACAATAGGAGATAAGATCTCCTTCAATCTCGATCGCTGGAGATAAGATCTCCTTCAAGCCCCAAAATCAACATCAATAGGAGATAAGATCTCCTTCAACCTCAGCTGGAGATAAGATCTCCCCCGAGCCTCAGAGACTACTCCAATAGGAGATAAGATCTCCTTCAACCTTGGCTACCAGAGATAAGATCTCCCCTGAGCTCCACCTTCGACCTCAACTGCTGGAGATAAAATCTTTCGCAAGCTTCTATGTCAACAAGAGATAAGATCTCCTTCAACCTTGGTTGAAGATAAGATCTTCCTCGAGCCTCTGAGCTTACTCCAACAGGAGATAAGATCTCCTTCAATCTCGGCTATCGGAGATAAGATCTCCTCCGAGCTCCACATTCAATCTCGACTGCCGGAGATAAGATCTCCCTTGAGCTCCACCTTCGACCTCGATTATTGGAGATAAGATCTCCTCCGAGCTTCTACGTCAACAGAAGATAAGATCTCCTTTAACCTTGGCTGCTGGAGATAAGATCTTTTTCGAGCCTCAGAGCCTCAATGACTATGATAACAGGAGAAAAGATCTCCTTCAACCTCGACTGAAGATGAGATCTATCCCGAGCTTCAACTACAACTTCAACCTCGATTGGAGATAAGATCTCCCCCGAGTTTCAAAGTCTACATTAACAAAAGAGAAGATCTCCTTCAACCTCGGCTGGAGATAGGATCTCCCCCGAGCTTTAATGTCTGCGTCAATAGGAGATGAGATCTTCTTTAACCTCGGCTGGAGATGAGATCTCCCTCGAGTCTCAACTTCAACGTCAACCTCGACTGAAGATGAGATCTTCCCTAAGTTTCAAAGTCTATATCAACAGGAGAAAAGATCTTCTTCAACCTAGGCTAGAGATAGAATCTCCGAGCTTCAACATCTACGTCAATAGAAGATGAGATCTCCTTCAACCTCAGCTGAAGATGAGATCTCTCCCGAGCCTCAACTTCAACTTCAACCTCGACTGAAGATAAGATCTCCCCCAAGTTTTAAAGTCTACATCAACAGGAGAGAAGATCTCCTTCAACCTCGACTAGAGATAAGATCTTCCATAAGCTTCAACTGCAATGTCAACAAAAGACAAGATCTTTTCGAACCTCGACTAGAGACGGGATCTCCTCGAGCCTTAACTTCAACGTCAATCTTGACTGGAGATAAGATCTCCTCCGAGTTTCAACTTCAATGGGTGCAGAGCTTGGAAAGGACTTTGGCAGTTGCCTTTTTGTACTTTCTTCCTTCAAATTTTGAACTCGAGAGTGGGAAGACTATTATTGGAGGTAAACTCCACTCCTGCCGAAGTCCAGCCTAATGCTTAGCCCAATGCAATCGATAATCATGGAAGAGCTTCAGCGGCCAAACCTTAGCCGAACTCCTTCAGCCTTCCAAACTTTTCAGCGATCGAGCTCCAGCCAAACCCCTTCAATCGATCAAACTTCTCAGCAGCCGAGCCCTAGTCGAACTCTCCCAACGGTCAAATTTTTGTCGGACTCCTATGGAAGCCAAACTTCCTCCAAACTTCTCCTTCAATCGGACTCCTATGGGAGCCAAACTTTTATCGAATCCTTCCTTTAGTTGGACTCCTACGAAAGCCAAACTCCTTCCAGATTCCTCCTTCAGTCGGACTCCTATAGGAGCCGAACTCCTTCTGAACTTCTTCTTAGGCCAAACTCCTTCAGGAGCCAAACTTCCTCTGCACTTCTCCTTTTAATCAGACTCCTATGGGAGCCGAACTCCTTCCAAAATTCTCCTTCAGTCGGACTCCTATGGGAGCCGAACTTCCTCCATACTTCTCCTTCGATCGGACTCTTACGGGAGCCGAACTCCTCCTTCAGTTGGACTCCTATGGGAGCCAAACTTCTTTTGGATCTCTCCTTCAATCAGACTCCTACAAGAGCCGAACTTCTTTCAAGACTCTTCCTTCAATCGAACTCCTATGGGAGCCAACTCCCTCCATACTCTTTCTTCAGTGGGACTCCTACAAGAGCCGAACACCCTTCGAGCTCCTCCTTTAGTCGAACTCCTACGGGAGCCAAACTTTCTCCTCACTCCTCCTTCAGTCGAACTCTTATGGGAGCCAAACTCCTTTCAGATCCTCCTTCAGTCGGACTCCTATGGGAGCCAAACTCCCTCCACACTTTTTCTTCAGTCGAACTCCTATGGGAGCCAAAACTTTCTCCATACTTCTTCTTCAGTCGGACTCCTATAGGAGCCAAACTTCCTCCCTCACTCCTTCAGTCGGACTCCTATGGAAGCCAAACTTCTTCCAAAACTTCTCCTTCAGTCGAACTCCTACGAGAACCGAACTCCCTCCACACTTTTTCTTCAGTCAGACTCCCTACGAAAGTCAAACTCCTTTCAAACTTCTCCTTCAGTCGGACTCCTATGGGAGCCAAACTTCCTCCATACTTCTCCTTCAGTCGGACTCCTATGGGAGCCAAAACTCCCTTCGAACTCCTCCTTCAGTCGGACTCCTACGGAAGCCAAACTCCTTTCGAATCTTTCCTTCAGTCGGACTCCCACAGGAGCAAAACTTCTTCCAAACTCCTCCTTCAGTCAAACTCCTATGGGAGTCGAACTTTCTCTATACTTTTTTTTTCAATCGAACTCCTATGGGAGCCGAACTTCTTTCAAACTTCTCTTTCAGTCGAACTCCTATGGGAGCCAAACTTCCTCCGCACTTCTCCTTCAATCAAACTCCTATGGGAGCCGAACTTCCTTCAAACTCCTCCTTCAGTAAGATTCCTATGAAAGCCAAACTCCTTCCAGATCTTTCATTAAGTCGAACTCTTATAGGAGTCGAACTCCTTTCGAACTTCATCTTCAGTCGGACTCCTACGGAGCCGAACTCCCTCCGCACTCCTCCTTCAGTCAGACTCCTATAGGAGCCGAACTCCTTTCGGACTTCTCCTTCAGTCGGACTCCTATGGGAGCCAAACTTCCTCCGCACTCCTCCGTTAGTCGGACTCCTATGGGAGCCAAACTTCTTCCGTATCCTCTTTTAGTTAGACTTCTATGGAAGCCAAACTCTCTTCATACTTCTCCTTCAGTCAGACTCCTACGAGAGTCGAACTTTCTCCACACTCCTCCTTCAGTCGGACTCCTATGGGAGCCAAACTTTTTTTGAACTTCTCCTTCAGTCGGACTCCTATGAAAACAAACTCCCTCCGCACTTTTTCTTCTGTCAGACTCCTACGGAGCCAACTTCCTTCCAAACTTTTTTTTTCAGTCAGACTCCTATGGGAGCCAAATTTTTTCCATACTTCTCCTTCAGTCGGACTCCTATGAAAGCCGACTTCCTCCAAACTTCTCCTTTAGTCGAACTCCTACGAAAGCCAAACTCCTTCTAGATTTTTTCCTTCAATCGAACTCCTACAGGAGCCAAACTTCTTCCAGACTCCTCCTTCAATCAGACTCCCATGGAAGCTGAACTCCTTCCGCACTCCTCCTTCAGTCGGACTCCTATGGAAGTCGAACTCCCTCCGCACTTCTCCTTCGGTTGGACTTCTATGGGAGCCAAACTTCTTTCGGATCCTCCTTCAATCGTACTCCTATGGGAGCCGAACCTCCTCCGCACTTCTTCTTCAATCGAACTTCTACTGAAGCCGAACTTCCTCCAAAATCCTTCTTCAATCGGACTCCTACGGGAGCCGAACTTCCTCTGCACTCTTTCTTTAGTCGGACTCCTATAGGAGCCAAACTCCTTCTAGACTTCTCCTTTAGTCGAACTCCTATGAAAGTCGAACTTCCTTCGAACTCCTCCTTCAGTTGAACTTCTATGGGAGCCAAACTTCCTCCGTACTCTTCTTCAGTCAGACTCCTATAGAAGCCAAACTCCTTCTAAACTCTTTCTTCAGTCAAAATTCTATGGAGCCAAACTTCCTCCACACTCTTCCTTCAGTCGGACTCTTACGGGAGCCGAACTCCCTCCACACTCTTCAGTCGGACTCTATAGGAGCCGAACTCCTTTTGGATCCTTCTTTAGTCGTACTTCTATGGGAGCCAAACTTTCTCCACACTTCTCCTTCAGTCAGACTCCTACTGGAGTCAAACTTCCTCTGTACTTCTCCTTCAGTCGAACTCCTATGGGAGCCAAACTTCCTCCATACTCCTCGTTCAGTCAGACTCCTACGGAAGCCAAACTTCCTCCGAACTCCTCATTCAGTCGGACTCCTATGGGAGCCAAACTTCCTCTGAATCTTCTCTTTAGTCAGACTTCTGTAGGAGCCAAACTCCTTTTGAACTCCTCCTTCAGTCGGACTCCTACGAAAGTCGAACTTTCTCCACACTCCTCCTTCGATCGGACTCCTATAGGAGCCAAACTCCTTACGGACTTCTCCTTCGGCCGAACTTTTTCAGGAGCTAAACTCTTTTTGGATCTCTCCTTCAACTAGCTTTTCTTTCGAATGATCCCCTCTAGCCGTATTCTCTTTGGAAGTCCGAACTCCTCTGAAATTGATATATGTCAGAGTTCTTCACCAACCAATGCCTGCATCCTCTGAACTATGGCTATTAAATCTTGATGAACGATCGCTATCAATCTGCTACAGGCGATGCCTCCTCCATGACAGACTCCACCAGACCTTGAGCGGCTTGCTACTGAACAGTATGGCTGTCACTATCAGTCTAATGACATCTTCTTCTTCGTACCAAACTCCATCAGGTCTCGAATGGTCCACTGCTAGATAGTTGCAGCTGTCACCATCAATCAAGCTTCGTCTATAAAAAGAAATCCTCTAGATACGTTTTCTCTAAGCTTTAAGCTCTCTTCTTCTTTTCGAAATTCTGTCGAACTCTCATCTGAATACTCTATTTTTATTGGCTAGAATAGTTGACTTGATCATCAGAGGGTCCCATTGGAGCTACAACACCGACTCCAGGTGGGGCTTTATTTTGCAGATCACTGATGGCGACCTCATCCTCCTCCACTCCAGCTCATTTCGATGTCAACTTGATCCTGCACCAACACAGCTTTTCTTCCTAACTCTTTTCTCTCTGATTTTAATGCCAAGTCCTAGATGTCGCTATCAATTTTATTTACTCTTCTTCATATTTTTGGATTAACACCCAGGTTCACACAAGAGATCAGATCTATGATTATGGTTCTGAGCAGCCATAGGCATAATAATTGGTATCAAATCAATATCAATTATTCCAACACTTAGTATTAGAGCTAGGTGATGCCATGGTGATGTGCTAACACTTGGTATCCGAGTTTGGTTAAGCATGAAAGAGGAAGAAGATCAAGTTTCAGCAAAGATCAGCAGCGAGGTTCAAATCTAAGATTTTCTTCAGGCTTCGTGGGAAAGAAAGTGATCTAAGGGCTGCTGTCCATCATCCCTAGTCAAGATAATTTTTAGATCTATCTATTGGTTATTTTTGATTTAGTTTGATCATGGAGAACAGCGGGTTGAAGGTAAGAATTGAGAAGTTTGATAAAAAGGATAGTTTCATAATATGAAAGGTTAGGATGGAGGATCTGCTGATTCAGATGAGACTAGATTTAGCCTTGGAGGATAGGTTGGAGGAGATGACAGACAAAGAGTGAAAGTCCTTAGAGAAAAGGGCATGTGCCATGATTAGGACTTGCCTGACAGATGAGATGCTGTATGGCATGTTGGAGGAAAAGATACCCAAGAATTTATGATCGAGGTTACATCAGTTGTACATGAAAAAGAACATGTGCAATAAGTTAGTACTTAAGAAGTAATTGTATAGCCTTTGGATGTAAGAGGGTGAGGATACTGCAAGACATATTCAGCATTTTGATCGAATGAGCATGGACTTGCTCAACATTGGGATGGAGCTCGAAGAGAAGAATAAGAGTTTATTGCTGCCATATTCGCTATTTGAGAGCTTCGATCTGTTGGTAACCACACTATTGTATGGAAAGGAGACACTGGTATACGTGAAGATCATATCAGTACTAAGGTCCATCGAGCAGTGGGAATGGATGATGAAGAGAAAGATCTTTTAGGAGGATCTCATGATGTTAGGAAGAGCCAGGCAAGGAAAGAAAAAGGGTCAACAAAGGGATAGCAAGGGATCTAAGAAGTGCTTCAAGTATGGTGAAGTAGGATACTTTAAGCGAGAATGTTCACTTTGAAAGAAGTACAAAGAAAGAGAAAAGTTGGATTCCATCATTTCAGTCATTGAAAGTGAAGAGTCAGATGAGCTCTTGGTGGTTTCAGAGGAGCCTATAGGGTGCAATGTATCCGAGATAGTTTCGAAAGGATCTACGAAGTGTAGAGGATCCGAAGGAGCAATGACTGTATACGAGATACAGTGGCAGGCTTAGCAGTGCAGCATTGAGTGGTTGGCCTCGAGAGACTTGGTTACAGAGTCAGTTTTTATGATATCAGGAGAACTTTAATTTCAGATGAAGCACCAGATAGAGGTGGCTTCATAAGTGGAGAGAGTTCTGACACGAGTTCAGAGCTAAGGATTGCAGAAGGATCAATATCCTAGCATCAACACCGGAGATGCATAGTTTCAGATGGAGCAGCACATATGAAAGGACATGCGAAGTTCTGAGAAGATCATGTTAAGATATGCAGTGGGCATTGGCATAGAATTGATGCAGATTCTTCATGAAAGTTCAGGATAAATGATGTGGCTTCCAAGCAGAAGGATGCCTACAACTCTAAGAATGGTACATAAGTGCAAGCCAAGATCTTCAACGGTGGAGGCGGTCATTCTGAAGGCCTCAAAGGAAGCTTAGCAGCTAAAAAAAGATGACAGTAGAAAGGTGTGCATAAGTAGCTGTCAGGGCGTGCATTGATAGCAGGATCATGCAAGAGAATATTGCTAGGTGTGCCAAGGCTTGGGCGCACTAAGATGGAGATTGTAGAATTTGGTGTGGTGCTTCCAAGCCTTGGGAGCCATAGAAGGAGTCAGGATGTTGACTTTAGAAGACTAGAATGGGTGTGGTCCTAGGGCAAAGACAAGAGTTGTCCTAGGATGAAGACAACGTGTAGCCCTGCATAAACTCAAGGTTTAGGTGTAAGGATCTTGAGGGGGGCTTGGTAGGTGCTCCAAAGATCTGGAACACAAGGTAGAGCAAAGGATCAAAGTCAGAAGAAGAATCAATCAAGACAAGAGGCTGACACACAGATGGGCTGCTCGGATATGCAGTCAAGCCAGCTCGGACTGAAATTAAGTCAACTCAGGGTGCAGTCGAGCCGACTGTCTCAGACAAATAGAAGATAGGATTTGAGCGATACACAGTCGAGTCAGCTCAGCTCCTAACAGAGCCGGCTTGATGATGGCGAACAGAGCTGGATGAGAATTTTCTATTTGGGGTCTTAGGACTTGGTCCAATAAGATCTTAAGGTGGCTAACACATGTATAGATCAGATTTAGATACAGAGGGTGAGAGCATGGAAAACATGAGTGTACATGGACTTGGTAAATGCTTTCATGTATTGGGTTAGCCTAGAAGAATTTTTCAGCTAGAGTTTGGGTTTATTAGGATTCATGTGGTATAGCAGAAATTCTAAGATATATAAATCCAGATATTGTAATCTTTACAAGAGAGTGGAATCAATATATAGCTTTTCTTCCTAACTCTCTTCTCTCTTTTCTCTCTGATTCCAACGCCAAGCCCTATGTGCCGCCATCATTTTTTTTTGCTCTTCATATTTCTAGATTAACACCCAGATTCACGTCAGAAATTGGATCTATGGCTGTAGTTTCGAGTAGTCATAGGCATAATAATTGGTATCAAATCAGTATCAATTATTCCAATAGGTGATGCAATAGTGATTCGCTAACACTTTCATGCCCAAAGATGAATTCATCCAGTAGTTAGATGACTATTGAACCCATTTCAAACTAAGCCCCTTTTACTACACCATTGCTAATTCTACTATTACAACAAATATAATGAAGTTTGAATAACTATCAAGCACATTTCTAGCTTTTGCAGCTATAGTTTATTTCAATCATCCACCTACTTAGTAATCAGAGATTCAAGTTCTATTAAATATGAATAATTTTAGTGCAGGTGTCTCTCTACCTTTTTTTGAAAAAGGGGATTCATTTTGGTATACTTTGATAAAGAGGTTATTTTTACCTCAAAAAAATTACCATAAAAGAAGGCTATGAGTGTAGGGGGTGGGGGTGTCCTAGATTGGGATAGGCTGAATTTTGCTTACAATTCGTTGATTCTAAAAAAGGAGGCTGAGTTGTCTATGATGGATTTTAAGACCCATCAACCTGCTTAACAACCTCTACAAGATCATTTGAAAGATTCTTACCCAGAGGCTTTCCCCTCATCTCCCTGCACTTATTGATGTTTCCCGATCGGCCTTCACCAAAGGAAGAAGTATTGTGGAAAGGTTTCTAAGTACCCACGAGATGTTGGCTTACTACAAGAGATTCAAAACAAAGGCATTCTTTGTAAGCTAGAATTGTAGAAAGCTTTTGATAGCTTGGACCAAGAGTTCTTATTTGAGGTGCTTAGCATTAGAGGATTTCTAGATGGATGGGTTGGTTAGATTCAATGTCTTTTGTCGTCAGCCTCTATTGCAGCCCTGGGGAATGGTGTATCAAATAAATGGATAAAGTGTAGAAAGAGATTTAAAATGGGAGATCTATTATCAGCTTCTCTTTTCATTTGGATGGAAGGAATTTAGTAATCTACTCAGCTTGCAAGTTATTGATAATATCCTTCTATTCTGCACTATAAAAGATGTTAGCATCCTGGCGGTGAAGGCCATTTTCTTGAGTTTTGAAGTAGCCTCTAGTCTGAAAATCAATTTTTATAAGAGTTCCATCTTTTGCCTAAATGTGGATTATGCTGTGTCGGCAAGGTTTTCTTCTTGATTGAATTATAAGTAGGGTTTCTCTATCTTGGTCTTCCCTTACACTATAAAAAGCCGTCTAAATAGTGTTGGTTGCCATTGATCGAAAAGATAGGTTGAAGACTTGCTTCATTGAAAGGGAGACTTATATATATAATTAGTGGGGGTGAGTGGAGGTATGTGGGGAAGGAGAAATTAACCTTATTGAATGTAGTCCTCTCTGCTCTTCCTTCCTACTACATGTCCTTGTATAAGTTATTGAGATAGATCATATATAGATTGGACAAGATGTGAAAGGCTAGCTTTCTTATGAAAAGGTTTGAACAAGATCAGTGAGTTCTACTATTTGATAAATTGGGACACTATTTATAAATCTTGAGAGAAAGATGGGGTGCGTGTGAAGAACTTGCTTTAGATGAATCAATCCGTGTTGGCCAAGTGATCTTGAAAATTTCTTCTTGGGTTAGCCAATCCATAGTAGCGACAAGTGCATGGATCGTGCTTACTACTCCAAGAGGAGATTGAGTATGCCATCGAGGAGGAGCACTATAGGTTTGTTGCTTGTGTGGAGGGATGTATCCTATAAACAATTCACTTTCTAAAGCTGCATTACCTTTTAAGGCAGAAAATGATGGATCTATTTGTTTTTGGGAAGATGTTTGAAATTCCTCTCTCGTCTCATTTTGAGTAGCCTTATGAGTAGGTTTTGTCTTTTAACCTCCCTATTTTGTCTTACTAAAGCTTGAGAAATTTGAATTGGTGCTTGCATGTTAAGGAATCATTGACTTGGATCCATGTGAACAAGCTTGATGCCTTGTTGGCTTTGATTGCTCCTTCCACTCTCTCTTTTCTCGTGGATGTATTGGTGTGGAAGCTAACTCAATTAGTGTGTCCACAATTAACTCCTACAAATTTCTTAACTTTGGTGGTTGAGTTGTCCTTTCTCAAAAACTCTGTGAAATATACTGGCACCTGAGAAAGTGAAGGTATTGTTGAAAAATGTGTCCCAAAGCCAATCGTCATCTTATTGATGGTTGAGCTACATTATATTTGTAATTGATTCATTAATAAATAAAATTTATTTTTGACATTTTTCATCCCAAAAGTATTCATCTTCTAATGAACTTCATTATTGTGATGAAGTTCTTAGGACTATTTAGCTTCGATAAAGAAAGAATTTATTGATTAGTTCTTAAATCTGTTCATGATCAAATGATAGGCTATTAATTAGGACAATAGTGTCTATCGAGCATAGATCGCTGTATGCCATATAAGTTGGTTGTCCTCTTAACCAAGGAGTATGAAGATACTATATGACATACAGATGAGATGTATGGGTACATCGTTATTGAACATGACCAACTCCAGAGCATTCTACCGTCGAGAATGTCTCTGATGGGATATAGATATAGTGTTCCTTAGATCTGAGATCACCTCAGTGGCTTGCAAGCAACTCACTATGCTTTGGTACCGGACTAACTGAATTTCTAATTCAATAATAAAAAACTTTTGGGTACAATCAAGTACTTGCGAAGTTAGAGTGTGATCAAGATGAAATTGACCACTCCAAGAGTTGGAGAATAATATATCACTGTATTTCAATATAGCAAAATCTTGGCTAGGATAATCCATCAGATGAATTTGGTATTTTAAAATACAATACGGATAATCTGATCAGAGTTGACAGTTAAACTTTGAGATGTCCTATGAGCATTTTTGGTCAAGGAGATGAATTATATGAAAACTATATCCGCATGGATTCTAAGGATGATGTTCTATATATTCGACCTATCCAGCCATCGGATATCATTACTAGATGGTTACTTCGATTAGTATAGAAATATATTTCTATGCTACCAGCTTAGGTTTGGACCTATGAGATCACACATATTAAAGCTCACGATTCGATTGGATAATTGATCAATGATTAAGAATCTTTCTAGGATTAAACAATCAATACAATTGATGTTTAACCTAGTGCAAGCATTGCAGGGGGATCGATTAGCAATTCAATTGCTAATTGACTTAATTTGATTAAGCTAAAAGATTGAGATTAAGTTTAATTAAATATAATTTAATTAGATTTAATTTGGGCTTGATTGGATCAAGCTTAATTGGATTATTGGATAAGCTAAGTGTAGGAAAGAACTCGTCCTAGTTCAACTGAAACTCCGATCAATCCAATTTTCTAATTTGATTAAAAAATTAAATTAAAATTAAATTAAATTTAATCTAATTTAATTAAGTCTTTAATTGAGTTAGAATTTTATTTTATTTAGTTGACTTGATTTTGATTTAATTTAGTTTAAGAAATGATGTTTGACCAAGTCATAGATGGAATCCTAGTGAGACTTGGATTCCACCTTACGCCACCTTAGCCCTCCATGCCCTTCATGCCTATTTTTTAGGAATTTTTTCATGAAAATACTCTTTCCCCTGATCTTCACACACGCCTCCTCTCTCCCTCTCTTTCTCATATGGTAATTTGGTAGTTGACTAAGTCAAAAAGAGAAGTAAGTTTTCTAGGATTCTATGAGATAGAATCCTTATAAATTAAAACACCTCCTTCTAATTGTGCAGCCCACACCTTCTTTATTTTATCTGAATTTTATGGTAAAAGAAGAAGTTTTTATGCACTCCTATTATTGGTCCATGGCAGGAAATAAGGTGGGGGCACCCAAGAGTTGGGCGCCCCAACAACTTGCCATATTATGTCCTTTCCTTGTCTGAGTTTTTGACCAAACTTGGACTCTGCATATCATTTTATTTAGGATGAATTTTTGGCTAAAATTTTTATGAAATATAGATCTTTGATAGAGCTTTGAGTTATGCAAAAATTAGAGGGAGAGAGTTTTGGGCGTTGGGGTTCCATAGACACCAAACTAGGTATCTAGGTAAAAGCAAAGAAAAGAAGAGAGTCTTCTTCTAGGATTCCTATGTTCATCATCTTCTTTCTTTCTTCCTTTGGTTTTCTAAGAGAGTCTTAGATCTGAAATCTCTTCTCCACCATCTTCTCTTTGGAAGAATCCAAATCTAGAAGAAGGAGGCATCTGATCGACCATCGAAAAAAGATCAGCACAGTACTAGCATACTATGCTGATTTTCTGCATCGAGATTTTTGATCGTGCTCGTGGGCTTGTGTGGATGACTCCTAGAGACCAGACCCATGTGCATCTTGCAAATTTATCCTCAAGCCTGGATCAGTAAGTTAGAACATCTAACTTGCATAGGTAATAGATCTGATCTATTGGTTTCATAGCTACATTAGATGTAGTATTGTAACATGTTCATGAGATCAACATGTTAATCTTTTCTTTATATTTTTAATTTTTGATTTAATATCATATCTTAATCATATAATAAATCTTAGATCTAAAATATTTTTATAGTTATCTAAATAAATATTTAATTTATTTAAGTCTTTCACTATTCGATCTTGAAAAGGTTTCAAAATCTACCTGTGAAATCCTAGATCTAGTTTCTTCAATTGATATCAGAGCCTAGTTCTTATTACATGATTTTTTTGAGCATGATTAGATTATTTATTAGATTATATCTGATTTATAATCTAATTATTAAATCTAAAATTAAAAATTTAGATCTCACAAACTACTATAAGATTGTCCTGCTATAAGGTTTATCCTTTACAGTGAAAAGATTGTCCTAGTTCATGATGATCTATTTTTAATCATAAATTTATTAGATTTGATCTAATTTTATTTATAATTTAATAGATTTAAAATAATTTTAGATTTAAAAATAAAATTTTTAGATTGCATGGACTGCTATAAGGTTGTCCTGCTGTAAGGTTTATCCGTTATAGTGAAAAGATTGTCTTAGTACATGCTGATCTAAAATATTGATCATAAAATTTTAAATTAGATTTAAAAAATTTTATGATCTGATTAAAAGTATTTTAATCTAATTTTAATTATTATAAATATATTAGATTTTATCTAAGTTGATTTATGATTGATTGGTATTGAAACTGTTTCAATTACATGAACCTATTTAGATTAGATCTAAAGTAGATTAATGTTTATGTTACTTGCATTTTGATTATGAATCAAACATACAACTTGGTTGATAGAACCATATTGTAAAAATATTTCATAAATATAAAAATTATTTTTGAAAAATCAAACCCCAACCCTTAGTCTAAAACTTAATTAAGAATTAAGAAGTTATTTGATTAGGATCTAGGATTGTAAATTGAAGATCCTAAGATATGAATCATAATACATTGGGTTAAATGGGTTAGTGAAGATTAGATCCATCAATTGGGTTAGACCTAGGGTTAGATTAAAGAATGGACTTAATTAGAGAATTGATTAAATCTAATCAATTGTTGTCTTAGATTAGGTCAAGGATTCTCTAGATCAATTACAATAGTTGTAGTTGGTCAAGTCCATATTTTTAATGAGATCCAAGATGGACTTGATTCTTGGCTATGAGGTCTAGCACGAACTATTAGGTTGATCTAATTGAAACTAATTAAACTAGTTGATGTCTAAAGTAAATCAAATCGATGATCTTTAATTGGCAGTTTGCTTATCTGACCATTTTTGATGGTGTCTAAGGCAAGCTTTGGCAGACCCTCTCACTGATCGAACTTATCTGACCTCTTGATGAAATTATATTTTGATCGAATCATTTGACTATTCTAGTTGACCCATGTCAGCTAGGTAAATCAATATGATTGATTTAGGTGCTCCTTGACTAGCCTATTAATGGTCTCCCTTAAGCTGACTTGGTGAAGTTAGTGGGAGAATCATGATAAGTTGGTTCATCTGATCTTTTTTCTTCTTTAAAAATTAAATCCTCTAAAATTATTAGATGCTTAAAATGAATTAGTTATGATAATAACTAGATCATAGCTTTCCATTAAGTGGATGATAATGGGTCTATCAATTAGATAATCATTAGAGGCCCAAAGGTCTGGTGCTTATCGGCTGATGGAATTATCATTCATTATATGATTTCTTAGCTACATCTTTCTAAATGGTGGTTAGGTTAGCCAACCAAAGTTGAACCTAATCATTCATTGGTTAGATGGGCCAAGTATGGTCATGTTAATGGTTGGACCTAATCAGATCTTTTCAATGAAGGCCAAAGCCTACTGATTATGAACTGAGATAAAATTTAATTACTAAAAATTATTTAGAGAAATAATTGATTATGAACTTATTCTTAGATACACATGGATTGGCCAACCAAAGTTGGACTCGTGTGCCGTCTATATGGATTCTAGTACCTACTAAGAAATTAGGATAATTCCTTGAATTGGAGGTAGAGGCTACCAATTCAAATAAAATAGTGAAAGAATCTTTTGATTAAAGTCCAAATCTTTAGGTTTAATGAATCAATTATTAATTAGGTTATAGTTTTTCTTTATGCAAATATGGCCACTTTTCTATCGCTTCAATCATTGTTGGATAATGATAAGTTGATGGGACTCAACTTTGATAGCTGGTACCGAAAGTTGAAGATAGTCCTGAAGCATGAATGGATCCTATATGTGTTGAAAGATCCTGCACCTAAGAAGCCAGCTGCTAATGCACATGGTACAGTCAGAGGTACTTTTCAGAAGTGGCTCAGTGATCGGACCATGGTATCCTGCATCATGCTGGCTGCCATGAGCGATGAGTTCAGTCACAGATTTGAGATAGCTTAGCCAAAGAACATGCTTCAAGTATTGGAGAATTTTTTTGGCACACCTGATGATGTGGAGAGGCACAAGAATAGTTGTGCCATCTTCAATGCCAGAATGTGGGATGATGCCTCTATCATTGATCATGTATTGTATATGATAGAGCTGATAGAGCGCTTGAGCAAGCTTAATTTTTTCTTGCATAAATAGCTTCGAAAGGATGTAATACTAAACTCGTTACTCAAGTCCTTTCTCCCATTTCTTACTCATTTTAGAATGATAAAGCCTGAAATAGACTACCACGGGTTATTGGGGTTACTTCAAAACTTTGAGAAGGATCACCAACTCCATAAAAAGTTGGTGAACTTAGTGGGAGGTTCATCTTCTGGTTCTCAACCATTTAGGAAAGGAAAGAAGAACAAGAAAAAAAAAGCTAAGAAGGTACAAGTTCAAGCTAGGACATCTGTACAGGGTCAGACTAAAAAGATCAAGCTCGATAAGAGTCAAGCTGAATGCTTCTTTTGCAAGAAATAGAAGTATTGAAAAAGAAACTGTCCTCAGTACATTACCTCTCTAGATCTGAACAGGCAAAGAAAGAAGCAAGCTATTGCTGGGTAAGGTATTTATATGATAACTCCTTATAATTTCTCTATTTATGATATTACTGATTGGGTATTGGATACCGATAGCCCTTACCATATTTATAATTTATTGCAGGAGTTACAGGTCAGTAGGAGATTCGAGCAAGATGAAAGATTTCTAAATGTTAGAGATGAAAGACTAGTTCTAGTTCTAATTTTAGAAATTCTAAAATTTGTATATGAGTCTCATATCGTTGTTCTCAATGATTGTCATTTCTATCCTAGTTTCCTTTTAAATATCATTTCTATAGACCTTCTAGCCAAAAATGATTATAAAATTTTAATAAAAAAATAATTTTGTAATATCATAAATGATTATGAATGGTGTTGCTATTTTTTGTAGACATTTGAACAATGATATGTATATATTATCACAACCTGTTAACGTAGTCTATTCCACTAGCAAGCATCATAGATTAGATAGTATGTCAGATATCTATTTATGGCACTATAGGCTAGGTCATATAAATAAGAACAGGATAAATAGATTGACTCAAGAGAGAATCCTTGAAGTCAGTGATTGTGAATCACTTTTAACACGTGAGTTCTATCTTCTTAGTAAAATGATTAAGTCATCTTTTACTAAAAAAGATAAGAGAGTCACTGAGCTCTTAGATCTTATATATACTGATGTATGTGGACCAATGAGCATAAGTGCCAGAGGTAGATATGTCTACTTCATCATTTTCATAGATGATCTATCCAGATATGGATATATCTATCTGATGAAATATAAGTCGGATTATTTTAAAATATTCAAATAATTTTGAAGTGAAGTAGAAAAATAAACTGGAAAGAGTATTAAAACTCTTCGATCTGACCGAGGAGGAGAATACCTTTTCGATGAATTTTTCATATATCTAGAAGAGAATGGGATTCTTTTTTAATGGACTCCTTCAGGAACACCATAGCATAATGGTGTGTCTGAAAGGAGGAATCAGACTCTGTTAGACATGGTCCAATCCATGATGGATTTTGTCAGCTTATCGATATTCTTCTAGGGATATGCACTCGAATCAGCTTGTTATCTGTTAAATAGGATTTCAAATAAGTCTGTAGTTAAGACTCCATATGAGATATGGACAGGACGTAAGCCAGCACTTTCACATCTTAGGATTTGGGGGTGCCCGACTTATGTCAAATGGTTAATTATAGAGAAACTTGGACCTAGGTCTGACAAGTGCATATTTATAGGATTTCCAAATGAGACCAAAGGATATACTTCTATCATGTTGATGAACAAAAGATGTTCGTCAGCCTTAAGGCAATCTTTTTGGAAAAGAAGTTTCTTGGTAAAAAATTATTACCTCTAAGGTTGAATTTGATGAAGTTTAATGGATAGAAAAATCGACACCTATAGCTGAATCTGAGTCAGATTTGATTAGATCAAATTCAGAGCCTAGTGTACCTACACCATTAAGGCGATCCGATAGAGTACCGCATCATCTGAATAGATACTATAATTTTTTAGTCTAAGACAATGATCCCATCGAACTCAATAAGAATGATAAGGATCCGATCACCTATATGGATGTTATGCAGAGATCTGATTTCAAAAAATGCCTTGAGACTATGAAATTTGAAATGGAGTCCATGAAGGTCAATGATGTGTGGACATTGATTGATCCATCCAAAAGGGTTAAATCCATTGGATGTAAATGGATCTTCAAAAGAAAAAGAGGTGCAAATAGAAAGATGGATACCTATAAAGCCCGTCTGATTGCCAAGAGGTATCATCAACGTTATGGTATTGACTATGATGAGATATTTTTTCCTATGACAATGCTTAAATCCATTTGGATTATGCTTGCGATTACTGTCCATCTAGACTATGAGATCTCACAGATGGATGTGAAGATAGCTTTTCTAAATAGAGAGTTAACTGAAGAGGTGTATATGATACAATCTTAGGGGTTCACATCTATAGATGAGTCCACGGTGTGCAAGCTTCAGAGATCTATTTATGGATTGAAGCAGGCATCTCAAAGTTGGAACGTGTATTTTGATAAAGTGATCAAAACGTATGGCTTTGTTAAGAATGGAGAAGAATCCTACATTTATAAATGAATAAATGGTCTAGTAGTAGCATTTCTTATCTTGTATGTGGATGACATTCTCTTAATCGAGAATGATATCTCCACACTGTAGAAAATAAAAGTCTGATTGTCATCACAATTCTCCATGAAAGATTTGGATGAAGCATCTTACATCCTAAGGATGAAGATCATAGGGATAGATTAAAAAGGATGTTTGGGTTATCCCAGTCCATGTACATAGATACTGTGCTAAAGAGGTTCAGTATGGAGAATTTCAAAAAGGGCTATCTCCTAATAGGTAATGAAATTTTTCTCTCTAAGAAGGATTATCCGACAACTCCTAAAGAAGGAGAACGTATGAGTAGAGTTCCATATACTTTGGCAGTGAAATCTATCATGTACGTCATGATATGTACGAGATCAGACGTGGCATACTCACTAGGAGTAGTGAGTAGATACTAGTCTAATCCTGAAAAAAATTACTAAAAAATGGTTAAAACTATCCTTAAGTATTTGAGAAATACTAAGAACCAATGGTTGATTTATGGACAGTCAGATCTGAAATTTATGAGATTTACAGACTCCAGCTTTCAATCTAACCATGATGACAGTAGAAGCGTGTCAAAATATATCTTTACTCTAAATGATGGAGCTATCTATTAGAAGAGTTCTAAGTAGCATACAGTGGCAGACTCTGTTTGCGAAACAGAGTATATCATAGCATCAAATGCCATGAAGAAAGCTGTGGCTGAGAAAATTTATCAGCGAGCTCGAAGTAGCACCCTCCCTTAATGGTCCGATTCTGCTCTACTGTGACAGCACTGGTGCCATGCTCAAGCGAAAGAATCGAAGGCACACCAACAAATAAAGCACATTCTACGCCACTTCTATCTGATCCGAAAGATCGCGGATAGAGGTGATGTCGACCTTTAGAAGATTGACGGAAAGAAGAACCTGATCGACTCCTTCACTAAAGCCCTGATGATAAAGAAGTTTGATAACCACAAGTCGAAGATGGGTATTAGATACTATGTCGAGTGGCTTTAGGACAAGTGGGATTTGTTGGAAAATATGTTCCAAAGCCAATCGTTAGCCTATTGAGGGTTGAGCTACATTGTATCTATAATTGATTCATTAATAAATCAAATATATTTTTGACATTTTTCATCACAAAAGTATTCATCTTCTAACGAACTCAATTATTATGATGAAATTCTTAGGACTATTTAGCATCGATAAAGAGAGAATTTATCGATTAGTTCTTAAATCTATTCACGACCAAATGATAGGCTGTTAAATAGGATGATAGCGTCTATCGAGCATAGATCACTGTATGCCATATAGGTTGATTGTTTTCTTAACCAAGGAGTGTGGAGATACTGGTATGGCATACAGATGAGATGTATGGGTACATCGTCATTGAACGTGATCAACTTTGGAGCATTCTGTTATCGAGAATATCTCTGATGGAATATAGGTATAAGTATCTCTTAGACCTGAGACCACCTTAGTGGCTTGTAAGCAACTCACTATGCTTTGGTACTGAACTAACTAAATTTTTAATTCAATAATGGAAGGCTTCTGGGCATAGTCAAGTACTTGTAAAGTCAGAATGTGATCAAGATGGAATTGACCACTACAAAAGTTGGAGAATAATGTATCATTGTATTTCAATATAGCAAAACCTTAGCCAGGATAATCCATCAGATGAATTTGGTATTTTGAAATATAATATGGATAACTTGATCAAAGTTGACAGTTGCACTCTAAGGTATTCTATGATTATTTTGATCAAAGAGATGAATTATATGGAAACTATATCCGCATGGGTTCTAAGGATGATGTTCTACACATTTGACCTATCCGATCATCGGGTATCATTGCTAGATGGTTACTTCAATTAGTATAAGAATATATTTTTATGCTATTAGCTTAGGTTCAGATCTATAAGGTTATACACATTGGAGCTCACGATTCGATTGGATGGTTGATCAACGATTAAGAATCATTCTAGGGTTAAATAATCAATACGATTGATGTTTAACCTAGTGCAAGCATTATAGGAGGATTGATTAGCAATTTGATTGCTAATTGACTTAATTTGATTAAGCCAAAAAAATTAAAATTAAGTCTAATTTAATATAATTTAATTAGATTTAGTTTGAGCTTGATTGGATCAAGCCTAATTGGCTTATTGGATAAGCTAAGTGCAGGAAAGAACTAGTCCTAGTTCAACTAGGACTCCGATCAATCCCATTTTTTAATTTGATTAAAAAATTAAATTATAATTAAATCTAATTTAATCAAATTAAATTAAATTCTTAATTGAGTTAGAATCTTATTTTATTTAGTTGACTTGATTTTGATTTAATTTGATTTGAGAAACAATGTTTGACCAAGTCATAGATGGAATCCTAGTGAGACTAGGATTCCACCTTGCGCCACCTTAGCCCTCCATGCACCCTATGCCTATTTTTTAGAAATTTTTTTATGAAAATACTCTTTCTCCTGATCTTCATGCATGCCTCCTCTCTCCCTCTCTTTCTCATATGGTAATTTAGTAGTTGACCAAGTCAAAAAGAGAAGTAAGTTTTGTTATAGGATTCTATGAGATAGAATCCTTATAAACTAAAACACCTCCTTCTAATTGTGCCGCCCACACCTTCTTTATTTTTTGTGAATTCCATGGTAAAACAAAAAGATTTTGTGTGCCCCTATTGCTGGTTCATGGCAGGAAATAAGATGGGGGCGCCCAAGAGTTGGGCGCCCCAACAACTTGTCATATTATGTCCTTTCCTTGTCTGAGTTTTTGACCAAACTTGGACTCTGCATATCTTTTTATTTAGGATAAATTTTTGGCTAAAATTTTCATAAAATATGGATCATTGAGAGAGCTTTCAGGCGTGCAAAAATCAGATAGAGAGAGTCTTTAGGCATTGGGGTTCCATAGACACCAAACTAGGTGTCTAGGTGAGAGCAAAGAGAAGAAGAAAAGGATCTTCTTCCAGGATTGCTGTGTTCATCATCTTTCTTCCTTCTTCTTAGAATTTTCTTAGAGAGTCTCAGATCTGAAACCACTTCTCCACCTTCTTCTCTTTGGAAGAATCTAAATCCAGAAGGAGGCATCTGATCAACCATCAAAGAAAGATCAGCACAGTACTTGCATACTATGCTGATTTCCTGCATTGAAATTTTTGATCGTGCTCGTGAGCTCGTGTGGACAACTCCTAGAGACCGAATGTATGTGCAGCTCACAACTTCATCCTCAAGTCCGGATTAACAAGTTAGAATGTCTAACTTGCATAGGTAATAGATCTGATCTATTGATTTCATAGCTGCATTAGATATAGTATTGTAACATGTTGATGAGATCAATATGTTAATCTTTTCATTATATTTTTAATTTTTAATTTAATATCATGCCTTGATCATGTAATAAATCTTATATCTAAAATATTTTTATATTTATTTAAATAAATATTTAATTTATTTAAGTCTTTCGCTGTCTGATCTTGAAAAAATTTGAAGATCTACTTGTGAAATCCTAGATCTGGTTCCTTCAGGTATTCCTTTGGATTGCTACTAGGAACAAGTTATACACCAGTGAGATTCTTGCTAAGAGATGAAATGTGAGAGTTTGAGGTGTGTTTTATGTGGTGCTAACTTGGAGTCTGCCAATCATCTCTTCTTCAAATGTAAATTTGCAAGAAGTTTGTATGCTATATTCAAGATGCAACTAAAGGTAACTAGGCATCCCTCTTTTCTAGAACTTTAGACTGGATGGAGGGAAAGAAACAAATGACTACTAACTAGAAAGGATGGTGATCATCTATTGGTAACTTTATGCTAGGAGATTTGAAAAAAAATGAAGTGCACTGTTATTCTTGCATAAGAATAGAAGTATTTACATGGTTTTGCAACCAGCCCCACCATCTTTTTAAGATCGAAAGATTCTATGTACTGCTAGAAACCTTCTTGACCATCAAAGCTTGTGGACAATGATTGCATCTCTTGCTTCTTCTACTAGTAGTTGAGGTCTTCCTAGGATTTGTATTGAGCTTCAAATTCTCTATTGTTTGGTCAGAATGTAGCTGTCTAAATATCACTGGCCTCTTGTGCAGCTAATTCTGCATAGACTATCTCATGATGATTGCTGAGTGGGTTGTTGAGAGTTTTGAGCCTTCATTTATATGGTTGTATGTGTATGGACTAATCATAAAAATCACTGATGTTGCTCATGTTGTTGCATGAGTTCCATGATTGCACTCTATTTTTGTAATGTCTTTGTACAGTTGATTTATTTCATTCAACAAATAGGAAAAAGCACTTTGCTTCCTCCTTTACCCACAAAAAAAAAAAGACAAACTAGAAAGTTCTAATTTCACTAGTTTGGTGAAATTATTGCAAATCTTATTTATATATAAAATATAAATGGATATTGCCCATGGTCATGCCTAGTGCATGCATATAAATACAAATGGAAGGCAATGATGGGGTTAGCGAGTGAGATTGCTCCAAATAAGGATCCATAAGAGTTATTTTTGGATAACCATTACTACATTTAGCGAAATACTAGCAAATATTGAGCCATTTCTAAAATAAAAATGGATATTTGTGCATGTATATAAGTAAGAGGATACAATGGGGTTAGCAAGTGAGATAACTACAAATAAGGGTCCCTTAGAATGACATTCACGAGACCATCCTTATAGCAAAATTGAAGGCTTTGATCTCATCAAGGTTACAATGAAGAAAGAGTTGGTGATTGAGGGAGCTGGTCCATCAGGCCTTGCCACTGATACATGCCTAAACATGCTCTCAATCCCAAACATCATATTAGAGAAAGAGAATTATAGTGCTTCTCTTTGGAGGATGAGGGCATATGATCGTTTGAAGCTTCACATTGCCAAGCAATTTTATGAACTACCTACCACACATGCCTTACCCTAGGGCTGCCCCAACCTTCCTATCCAAGGATGAATTCATCCAATACTTACATAACTATTAAGCACATTTCAAGTTGAGTGTTGTTTAATATAGCATTGTTAATTCTGCTAAATATGATAACTACAATAGAGTTGGAGTGTTATGGCTCATGATAAGGTCACAAGGGAGGTCAAAGAGTATATGGCAAAGTTCTTGGTTGCGGCCACTAGAGAGAACAGTGAATGAATGATATCGGATATTCCTGATCTACAATCCTTCTCTAGGGAGGTCATCCACTCTTCTTCTTACAAGTGGCAAGAATGTTTTAGTTATTGGGAGTGGTAACTCTGGCATGGAGATTACTTATGATCTCTCAAACTTTGAAGAAAAGATCTCAATTATAATCCAAAACCTGGTTACTTAATTGACCTTGTAACATGGTCCACATCAATATTATAGTTTTCTTTATAAGAATTTGTATGTTCTATTCAATGTAGTTCTATCTAATATTTTATACTTGCAAACATAATCAATATCATGCTAGAAAAGTACAATAGGTCAGATTTGCTATATTTTAAACATCATATGTCCCTTAGAAAAGTATAGTGCCAATAAGAATAGTCCATAGGTGTTGGATATTTTATTAGGTAGAACATATTTATCTGGTAGATGTAATTTTGCTTCTGGGCTCTTGCAATAATTAAATGTGATGATCAATGAGTTAGATATACATGGGGATGTTTTGAGCAAAATACCTCCATGTTGGTTTGGTGGATACCTTACTTTTTATAATTAGCAATCTTAAGTATGAGGATTTATCAAAATATGGAATTACAAGGCCAAAACTAAGCCCTCTCTCTCTCTCTCTCTCTTAAGATTAAGACTGGCATATCTATAGTTATTGATGTAAGAACTATAGCAAAGATCAAGAGCAGAGGGATTCTAGTAGCTATTTTATTTGCATATTAGCTAATAAGCCAAATTTTCAAATTATTTATGTTCTTTTATTTATAATTAATTTCTTCATTACATCATGCAAGGGATAGGCCAAGTAATGCGCATGTTTCTAATTTTGATAATGTATGTTTTGCATGTGTTTATTGAAAAGGTCCTTAAAGGGTCATCAAGCATATGAGGCAATGACATAGTTTTTACTAATGGCAAGTCACGTCAGTTCAACATAATAGTTTTTACAACTAGCTATCAAAGTATAATAAAAAAATGGTTGAAGGCATAAGAAAATGATCAATTTATTTTTAATCCTTAGATATTATTCTTTTTCATTCAACTTACTTGGGCTATAGTTCACAAAACTAATATATGGATGTAGTATGATTATGGTCTCCTTAGCAAAGATGAGTTTCCTATAGCAAATTTTGCATACCAATGGAAGGAAGAAAATGAGCTAATACTTTGTAGGATTTGTGAGAAGAGGATTGGCCGTAGTCTCCATGGATGCAAAAAATATTGCTAATCATATAAAGATGGCATATGATTGCTGTCAATCACCTTAATCCCTCTAATGCAAAATCCAATCACTGTACTCTCAACTATGTATTATATGATGATGATAATGATTAGTATCGCCATCATCATTATTATCATTATGATTGGTGTTGTTGTTGGCTATTGTTATTGCTATTGTTGGAATTATGTATGGCTTGAATGACCTATATAAATATAAATTAAAATTTTCTTCAATGCATCTTTTTATTTCAAACCCCTCAATTCAAATATTAATTAGTTATATAGGTTGCCAATTAAGACTTTTAAAATCTAGAAAATTGTTCAATAATCTATTCATTGTTCGTGTGCTAGGGCATGATGATATGATGATGGACCACCACAACCATCATCATTATTTTAGTTACTATTGATGCTACTGTTGTTGTATATAGCTTGAATGACATGTATAAATATAAACTAAAATTTACTTTAGTATTTTTTATTTTTAATTTTTATCATTTATTTAAAGAGAGGTAAAGAAGAGAATTTATATTAACCAGTTTAGTAGGTTACAAATTTTAAAAATTTTTAAACCCAAAAAATCCTTAGATAATTAGAGAAAGAGAGGAGGGAGAGAGATTAATATTTGTTTTTGTGTATAAAAGAGAGGAAGAGAGAGATTGCACACATAGAAGAGAGAAGGTGAATCAGGTAGAGGTATGCCAAGATACTCTGAGGAGTTCTAATCAGCACTTATAGGATGAAAAGGGTTCAAACAACCATATTACATAAGATTTAGAATTTGAATCATGCTCATATAATGATCCAAGGAGACAAAAAATTAGTTAGAAAGAATGATTTGTTTTGCTTTATTGTATTTATCACATATATATAATATAAATAATCTAATATAATGTAAATTTCATAATGTATAGAGCCTATACATGAATATCTATATAGTATGTACAATAATAGAAGTCAATAATAAAGGATCTCATGCTTGTGTAGAGTATAACATGAAAATGGATCCTAATAATTGACTATCATTATAGAGAGTACAAATATAGAAATGCGGCTCAATTATTGTCCATAATTATAGAGTACATCGATATGGTAATGGATCCTACTTATGAAGAGATGATATTATGCATATTTGATGAAGTTGCCTAACAAGAATATAGAAAAAAGAATTCATAATTATAGAAAATACAAATATAGAAATGAATTCTAATGATTGTAGAAAGATATGTTGATCCTATGATTAATTTTGATGATCATAAAATATTAAGTAAAAATGTTACTAATCATGTATTTCAAGAATGAATATAGGATTTCTCAAATATTCATACTGAAGAAATTATCTTTGAAAGAAATTCTCTTAAGATGTCAGATCAAAGCACTTAAAAGAATAAATTTTCATAAATTTGGATGGCTCATTATAAAGAAAATAAAAGAGAAAGAAATAAATATCATTTGAAAGATTTGGGATCAAAAAATTTAAGTTTGGAAGGTCAAACAATGAAGAAAAATAAAGTTGAAAAGTTTAGAGCCGACCTATCTAAGAATCGAGTAAATTCTGATATGAAATAGGATTCATACTTTGGTTTGGCATGCAGTCGAGTCAGCTCAAATTAGATCCGAGCCAACTCTTTCAGGATGGCAGAAAAATTATTTTTCTATTCTGATGTTCGAGCCAGCTTGAATTGAATCCGAGCCAGCTCGAAGTTGGATCCGAGCCAGCTCGATGGTGTTTGACAATCTTTAACGATTAGTTTTTGCAATCTTTTCAATTGCTATTTTTTGTCTCCAATGGCTATTTCAGAGTTTCCAGTAGCTAAAATTCTCTCTCCAATCATCTTCAAAAGTATTTAAATACGGACAATCAAAAGAAAAGCAAGATTAAGAGATTTAATGAGAAAATCTTTTATTTTTAGTGAGGAATATTGAATATCCAAAAAAAAGAGAGAGAAAAGTTGTGTACCGATTTCAGCAAGCCTTCAAAACAATATTCTCCAACATCTTTTACATCCTCTCAAGTATAAATTGAAGAAAAGTCAAGCTTCTATCGGGCAAATCATCAGCTTCTTCTTTGAAATTTAAAGAGTTTTAAATTCTATTTTTACTTTTGTGTTGAAATTCTCTTCTTATATTTTTGTTTCTTTTTAAATTTTTTTGGAGAAAGAAATTTAGAAATTAGGCCCATCCAAGCTCGGAATTGGATATTGTAGATTTTGGTTGGTGAGCTCGAAAAATCAACTAGATTGTTAATGAACCCAAAAAACTAAAGGTGTAAGATTTTAATTGGTGTTCCTGAAAAAATCAACTAGATTTGTTTGTGAGTTCAAAAAAATAAACATACTGTAATCAATGAAGGATTATAGTGAAAATCCCAAAGGATGCTTGGGGAGTGGATATAGGTGCGGATTGCACCGAACTACTATAAATTATGGTGTATTTGTATTGTAGTTCTTCTTCTATCCCTTCATATACTTTCCATGCTTTTCTTATTTTCTTTACTTTACTTTCATTTTTGATTTACATTATTTAGATTCTTGGTTTGCATACACTATTTTACTTTCACTATAGCTTAAAGTCTTCATCTCATAAAATTTCTAATTTGCTTAAATTAAAGCATATATTTATTTAGAGATAAATTTAGTTGAAATTTTTAAAAAACTTAATTTACCTCCTCTCTTAGGTTGCTATCTCTAGGTAACAAAATAAGACCTGAGATATGTGAGAATGTTTGACAAAGTTAATAGCCAATAGTCCTATTCATGAGGTAGGCTGGGCTGTGTCTAAAGGTCAATACAATTTATTTGGACTTGCACCCTTATCTTAGCCAAGCTTTCAAGCCTACCTTTTTGCCTTAATCCTAGTTCTTATTTAAATTTTAAACTTTGGATTCGATCTCAGACTTCCATACCATCTTTTAATTTTTAAATATTAAAAATATTAAATATTTTAATAATACTAAATATAAATGATTAAATATTATAACCTACAATATTCTTGTTGTCCTATTAAGTTCATGTATCAACAACAATTATTAATTAAGTATACAAATATATCAAACATAAATTGACAGCACATGAAAAATAAAAAAAATAAAAACTTGGATCGATCTTTAATCCCTAGCCCAAGCCTGGCTTATTTATTAAATATGCATGTTTTTTTAGCGTATTTTGGTTTATCAAGTCTAAAATCACAGTCTAAGCTTGCCCAAAGAACTAGGGGTTTGAGTGGGCTGAGCAAGCCTCTTAGCTCATAAAAAAGTCTAACAACTAAGTAGCTTGAAGATCCTTCCTCTATTTACATCAAAAAAAAAAAAAAAAAAACCTAGTAATCTTCATCACCTCTCTCTCTTCCCCTTTCTTTTGTTTAGCCTCTCCTCTGATTACTTCTCATTTTATTTTAAGGAATCCTCTAGTCACTTTGCAATTATATGTACCTCTATTAACTTTTCAATCATCCATCCTATTTAATCGCAGCAACACCAGTTTCCTTCAGGGAACCTAATAACTCGACCCATACTCTCTTACCAGCCCATTCACCAACCCAAGGTGCATCAAAGTTGAACTTGGACTAATTTATTTTTTGAGTTTGAACTAGATTTTCTTTGCTCAACTCAGGCTCAGCTAGATGTTTGTTGCTTTTGAGCCAAGAAAATTGGAACCTAGCTTGCTCATCTTCAGCTTATTTACATTCTTAATTATCGAGGTGTCGACTAATGTCCTTCTATAGGTATATGTGCCTTTTACCATCTAAGATATGTACTATAAAAGAGGAATGTGGTGGTACTTCATTTACATTTGCTTTAATGCTCTAGGAATAGTTGAAAACCATGATGGGCAATGGATAGGATCAAACCCAACAATCCTGCATGTAGTTATAATAATAATAAAAAAATTAAAATTATAGTATTGTCATCTCTTATATATCCAAGTCTAAATCAGCTCAATGATACATATTAAGATGTGTTATCAATTTTTTTGATCAAGAAGACATCAATCAGCTAGGCGTATAGGCCCATATCATATTGATGAAAATTGTAAGCCATATGAGGTGTTAACTAAATTTAATTTTTTTGGGGTATATTAGCATTGCTTATAGTCATTAAATCTTGTTTCTTTTATTTGATATAGATTGTGTCTACATCTCAATCCAAAATCTTTTTTTTTGAACACTAATTAGGCAAGTGTCATGGCCCACTTTATGCTACATGGCATTAATTTGTTGTTTGTAAATATGGGCATGTTGGTTATTTGGTGCATATTAGGCAAGCATCTATTAAAAGAATACTAGTGGTTATAGGTGCATTTGAGCTAAAGTGAAAGCTAGCTAGGTTTCAAAATGATAAACAGAATAAAGAAAAAAAAGGTTATAACCAATTGTTATACACTAAGAATCCATCTCTTATTTTGAAAGGTATGGCAAATAGGCAAGAAGTTGATATTTAGAAATTCATTCTTGAACAAACATTTTAGCTCTTTCTTATCTCATCAATAATTATGCACATTAACCTACCCCTATTATCCTTTCTTCTTAACCATAAATGTTTGATATCACTAAAATATAAGCATATTATAAAATGGTTATCTTTTTTTTTAAATATATGCAGATAATCTAATATGTAATTGTTGGTCTTGTATCAAGATTTTCAATGTATTAGTTTTTTAAAAGAATGTTCAAAAGTGGTATATTCAATCAAATATTTAAATAAGCATCTATCTTATTGCCCTTTCTATAAATTAAGAAACTAAAGTAGGATTTTTGTTCCCAATTTTTTCTAAAAGAAGGCTAAAACCTAAACCAGTATAATCTAGCAACTACATGAAATTATTTTTTTGCTTATAAATATTAATATACCTTCATTAAGTTATTGACATGGATAACATCTAAACACCAAATGCATTCTCCATGTGATCCATATAAAGAAAAAAAAAGGTTGTTTCAAGGTCATAATTTAGGTGACTCGAATTACATGGAAGTTGGCTTCAATTTAACAACCAGGATAAAAGAAAAAGAAATTGTAGTCAAGCAAGCATTACATGCCAAGTATCCTCTTATCTATCTGCCAAGTATAGCAAATAGATAGATATGTGGTTTATGGATTTTTACTCTCTGATAAAATTTTTGTCTCTTGCTTATCTCTTCAATAATTTTGTACATGAACCTATCCTTATCCCTTGTCCTATTCTCCTTAATCACATGAAATTTTATATTGCTACAAAAATATATATTATAAAATGGTTATTATTATTCTTGAATATGTGGGAATAATATAATATCTAAATGGTAGTCCTCCAATATGATTTTTAGTCTATCAATTTTTATAAACCTTGTTCAAAAGTGACCTTTTGAAAATTTAATTAAATATTTATTCCATTGCCTTTCTTAGAAATAATAAAATTGGAATAGAGTTTTTACTTATAATTATTTTTGTAAGAGAAGGCCAAACCTAAACCATCATGAATCATGGGTTCTTTGCTTCTAAATATTCATATATTGATTATTTGATACATCAATAGGTAAATGGTTATGAAAATTTTGATCTTAGATCTATTTGAACTAAAATGAATGCTGGTTTCAAATTACCTAACATGACAAAAGAAGAAAACAATAACCAATTAGGCATTATTTGCCAAGAATTTTTCTATTCTTTTACCACATGAAAAATGGTGGATAGGTGGTCTATAGACTTTTTACTCTCCATAAAAAACTTATTTATTTCTTATCTCTTCATTAATTATATATATGAATCTATCCTTATCTCTTGCTCATTAATTATATGGTTTTTGTATATAGGCATATTGTAAAATGGTCATTATTCTTGTTTTTAAAATGATGAAAATAATCTAATGTCTAAATATTGGTCGTGCACCAAGATTTCCTACATGTGTATGTACATACTTTTTCTAGCAAACCCTACTTAAAAGTGATGTATCCATTTAAAAAAGCAAGTCCAAATTAGCAAAAGAGATAGAAGAAGAAAGTTATTATCCTACTCTTCTTTTGCCAAGTATGGCAAATAGGCAAAAGGCAACCTATAGATTTTCACCCTTTAATAAATTTTGCATCTCCTTCTTATCTCTTCATTAATTGTGTGTATGAATATATCTTATCATTTCTTTAACTATATGGGATTTTATATAACCAAAATATAGGCATATGACAAAATTATTATTTCTCTTCTTTTAAATATATGGTGATATCTAATATTTAAATGTTGGTCCTGTATTATATTTCCAATATATTCATTTTCAAAAAACTTGTTCAAAAATGCTATGTCCATTTAAAAATTTGATTAAATTGCCTTTCATGTAAATTATAAATCTCGAATAGAGATTTTATTTATAGTTCTTTCGATAGGAAGTTGTTAAGAAAGAACAACAAATTATTTATTTTAAATTACATGTAAATATATATTAGCATGTCTTTAACCCCATATCAATTGTGTATTAGAAAAATCTTGGATGCTTGTATAGGACTTAGGAATATAAGTAATATTTTTCTAGCCTTTTTGAATGAGATCCGGTATTGTTATGAATGGCATCAGAGCAAACTCGACTGATGACCTATGTGGACTAGGAGATAATGTAGCGCAAGCCTATTTTGGATTTATCATAAGCTGATAATAGTATTTATGATTGAATTTTTTTGGATTTTGATCTTAAGCTTAGTAAAGTTACTAAGATTTAAATAAAGAGAGTATGTAAGATCCCGTGCTAGTATGTGTATGTGTGTTTTTCTTTTTATTGATAGAAGTGCTATTATGTATTTAATCTAACATTAGTCTTGTGCTGGAGAGATCATGAGTATTTATATAGAGTGAAGAAATTTAAATAATATGTTTTGGCACCTTATGGGGTGAGATCCTAGGTTATTACAGTATCCTTCATTTGTTGACAATCATATGCTTAGCTTTTCACTTGCAAACATTAGTATACTAACTAATTGGTATTGTGAACTAGCAAATAGTTATCAAAAGGATACTAATGGTTATAGATGCATCTATTCTATTATATATATATATATATATATATATATATATATATATATATATATATATATATATATATATGAAATAGAGATTTATTTTATGTAGAATTTTTAAATCGCTATGTGGATATCTATATTAATGATGTCGATATTAATGTGCTAGGCCATAATTAAAATTTATTGCTTAATATCCAATAATTACTAATAATATTGGTATTAATTTGCTTAGCTATTGAAGCCTTGTATTTATTATGATTTGTTATATTATTATTGCATTTTAGGAATACCTGATGAAAGAAGAAAAAATCATACCCCATGCGTCACATAAAATTAGTATTAGTGATGTCAGCATTAATGATGGGAGTTAATGCATGAGGGCTTTTATGTAGAGGATTTTTATTGACCATATAGATGCCGATAATAGTAACAAATTTTTTGCTTGATTATTGTTAATCAACGAACCGTTACATGCCAAGAACTCTCCTATCATTTAAGTATAACAAACATACAGATAAGTGGCCTATAAATTTTCACTCTCAAACAAATATTAGCTATTTCTTATCTCTTCATTAATTACATTCATGAACCACTTCAGGGTATCAACACTTTTAGAAGGTTTAGAGAGTTGAAAAATTCCCACAAGCAAACCCTTGGAGATCATAGAGAGGGAGAGAGTGAGGTAGCCACCATCCATCCCTTAGAAGTCATGGAAGATCTTGTTTTGATTGTTGGTGCTGGCCCCTCAGGCCTTGCTGTGGCTGCTTGCCTTGCAGTCCTCTCGATTCCCTTCATTATACTAGAGAAGGAGGATTGTATTGCTTCATTATGGAAGAAGAGAACTTATGATCGTTTGAAGCTACATTTAGCTAAACAATTTTGTGTTTTGCCTCACATGCCTTTCTCCTCGACAACCCCAACTTTCGTTCCCAAAGATCTTT